>JADRCD010210703.1:0-75083 GCA_019843815.1 Montemys delectorum
CCCGATATTTGGCTCAGCATGTTAAGAACAAAATAAACACTCAAAGGCTAATGGTCAGCGAGACTTAGCTCTTGCACCCCGTGGGGTCTTATCCCATTGCACACGGGAGAGTGAGTCAAACTGCCATATGTCCTCGAGGCCTGCTGCCTTTGGCCCCTACGACGGGATTAGGCTGATGCCATAAACCAGGAGCACACCAATGAGTAGTGATCTAAAGGATCCCACCGATCTCTTGGTGCTGGTATGGATAGCACATCAGCTAGCCTAAGACATGGGGCATTGGCCAGAGCCTATCATTTAAAACAAAAAGGGGGTGATGTAGAGAGCCAAACCCGAGCCGGCAGCCTCCATTACAAGATGGCGCCGGCATCTGGTTTCTTCTCCCCATAACACGTAGTCTACACATGTGCCTAGGGCCAGAGTGCGCCAAGTCACAGCCTATCCCGAGGCGTCTCATGAGGTAATGAGCAAACAGCCAATCAGAGATGAACACGCCGCTCCAGGGTGTATATAAGCAGTGCATTCTCCAGGGCTCGCTCTCTCCTCGCCACATGGTAATGAAGGTTTGCTGCAGAAGGATCCTGTGTGTGTGTCCGTGTATTCCTGCCGGCGGGAAAATAGCGTGGACCACATGATCCCTTATCAGCAAAAGATTTTCTTTCCTGTATTTCAGTCACCTCTATAAAGTTTTTAATAAAATGTTCTAGAAACAAATGTTTTATAAATTTTAAATTTCTCACCCTTCTGAAACATTTTGTGAATATTCATTACTCCTCTTTTCTACCTCAGATATGATCACCCCTTTGTTAATTGTAAGGATGCAATAGGTTACACTTCCACCAGTGCCCATGAGTTGTGGTGTTTAGAATGAGAATCATACCCTACATGGGCTTTGGAGAAAATATATCACAGGAGGGCTTTGAGAGTTGAGAGTCTCATGCTGTTTCCAGTTTGCTCCCCTCTTCCCATCTGTACTTCAAATGGGATTACTCAGCTTCCTTCTCTGGCTTACAGCTATCAGGTCTCAAACCTTGTCTATTCCTTCTGGAATCATAAGCCTAAATATATGCCCCCATCTCTATGCTGCCTTACACATTGTATATTACCTCATTGTAAGTACCCATTGAATATACCAGACCCACAGTCATAGCATTGCTGTTTTTGTGTATGCAACAAATTTTTATTCAGTTTCCTCAATCCAGCTTGATGATTTTGTTTTCAAAGTACACTGTAATACTTGCCTTAGTTTCACTATTATTAGACTTTACTTTATTTTATAATGTATTAAAATTGATATGTATTGTAAACATGTAAAAGGAAGTACATGTAGTATTCAGTTTTATACAGGGTTTTGAATAGCTGATGTTCCATAGAAAAGCAAGAAAAGGTCGGGCAGTGGTGGCACATGCCTTTAATCCCAGCACTTAGGAGTTAGAGGCAGGTAGATTTCTGAGTGCGAGACCAGCCCGGTCTACAGAGTGAGTTCCTGGACAGCTAGGACTACATAGAGAAACCCTGTCTTGAAAAACAAAAACAAAAACAAACAAACAAAAAAGCAAAGCAAGAAAAACCCTCTGTGCTTTACTCAAGCATGTCCTACATACTAACAAACTATTGGTATGAAAAAATTACTATTATTGAACTAAATATCCTTTGGACTTCCTAGTTCCTTTCATTGTGATAGTATCATTGACTTTTAAATTTCATTATTGGAACTCCTATCTATATTTGTTTAAAATCAATTTATATATTCAAATTTAAAGGTGATTTAAAGGTGATTCCCTGGGTAATACCATAATTTGTCTCCATCAAATATAAAATTCAGTATATCAAACAAATAATTACCTACAAATGGCCTTTAACTTTACGTTAACAATCAATGTAAAAGGAACATTTAGAAATACATCTATACCATAATACCAAGTTTTAGGTAAAAAATTCCACATCACTTTATTTTCCTAAAAAGTTTATGGATGCAAATCAATAAAACTTTTATTGAGTCAATTATTCTTTTACAACCCTTATTAATAGATGTTGAATATAGTAATACACAAAATTATATGCAGAATTATGTTTTATATAATCATTTGACTATGACAGTATATGTAAAAGACAATGATGTAGCTGATAGATAGTATGTATGAAATAATTATTGGCTGTTGGTAGTATCTGAACTTTAATACAATTCATCAATGAAACAATGTTTTAATTAATATAATGGAAACCATAATAATTCATGACCCATTAAAGGAATTGCTTGTTTTAAATAGCAGAATAACATTTCTAGGTCTATACATTTGAGGCTAGGAGAAGACAGTATGTATAACTATAGGCAGATCACTGTAATTAAAATTTCTGAATTTTCAATGTATCAATACTTAATTATTCCACACTCACAATGTAACATTCAATCACAAATGGAATTCTATGTTTTATTTTAACGTGAAAGTAACACATATTCACTAAATAAATGTTTGAGATATGTAAAATGCATGAATTGATTGGAGAAAAAGTATTTTCAACATGTATTACTTGTTCTGTGTTTTATTCAGTATAATTTGTTTTAATTCATATTTAAACTAGCAGCTGTATATGCGCAATCAGAAACTGACATGGAACATGTAAAATGTTTTATCAATATATATTTTCATTTTTCCTCAGGAAAGGCTTCTGAATCTAGTACATTAACATCCCCACATTGTTACACATAACAATATGACACTACAGGGAACATTAAAGTTGTCCTCTCTTTTAAATTATTATACAAAGAACAATGAGAATGTTATAGAAATAACAGTCAGGAATCACTTGGCATACTTAGGGATTAACAGAGGTAAAACCGTTTACTAAAAAATGGTGTAGATGGCAAATATTAATGTCCAAAGAAAAGCCATCATCAAACAAAACAATTTACTAGCTTGTGTATGGTTCAGACTTATGCTTTTCATACATACTGCCATTCCTAAATCATTGTTCAGGTCTCAGGTTACACTTTGAACACTTTATACAAAGACAGAAGATTTAAAGCCTGGCTACTTGGAGCAAATGAGTGACTTAAACAGCAATGATGTTTCCAGAATTATTTCTCAAATATACCTGCGTTGTTCTTTTCAGATGAATAGCTGTTACCCAGGTTCATCTTGCTCTTCTAGCATAATTATGCTTTTACTGGTAAGAGCACTTAATGGTAGAACAGGCCTTAATGATGGTTGTGACCCTACCCTGCCCCCTTAAGTTCTTTGGCAAGTAGATGAGTCTGAAGACCTAGCTTTCATCAGGGTTGTCTCCTTTTGTTATGGGAACTGAGTCTAAATGGAGATAAATCTTGGTGAAAAGGTGAAGGTAAAGTTAGCAGAAACTTTCCCAAGAACTCTAAAATTTAATTGTGACATAGAATTTTTTCTAAGAGTTCCTACTAACTAGACGTCTGCCTAGTAGACTACTTATACTCCTGTTGTGTAAGAGATAGCATGCTATGACTTACGTTCATTTTTGTCTAACTTTGAATTTTCAAAGTTCATTATAAATTCTTAATAGCATCCATTTTTCCATGTTATGTTTATACAGCACCATAACCAGAGAGTCACGGACAAAAAAATAGGGATTATTTATGTTTCCTTTTATCTTTTTTTGTTTGTTTGTTTGCAAAATGGGGAAATCTATTGAGACTTTCAAGTTCCTACACAGCAATGAGACATATTTTAGGTATGGACTGATTTTATTTATTTGTATTATGTAGTAACAAGTTAAGTGAAAGACATAAAGATATGAAAAGGAACTGGGCACAGTTTGTCAGTTTGTGCACAATCAAGTATTTTCCTCTTTCTCTTAGTTACCCTTCACTGAGTGGATTGATTTCTTGTAATACACTTCTCTATTTATTCCTTTGTTTGTTATGTTTTGGTGTTTTTTAAAAAATATCCTTATTCATTTCAATGTTCTCATGAATTTCATCATGATTTCCTCTATTAGTTTCATAATTTAGCTTTTTAAATTTTAGTATTTTGTCCACTTTGAGCTATTGATAGAAATCTTTTCATTTTAGTCTGCATGGATTTTGATGTTCTTAGCACCATTATTGAAGAACCTATTCTTTTTTGAGGGTGTGATCTTAGCACAGATATACCTATAGTATTCCATTTGGTGCCTTTTGTCTATGTAGCAGATTTTATGAAAATTTGGTATCATACAATAGTGATAAGTGTATACCACTATCTACTTCAGTGCTATTTGCTACAGTCACATCATGTATAAGCCTAACTGGTTACTCTTGTGTGAGCAGTGTGGTGTACAGAAACATGGAATATTATTCAGAAATTAATAAAGATATCATTGTGATTGTGGAAATTGAATATTTACTTATGAGATTGTGTAAGAATTAGAAGCAAGACAGTTAATGGGTGTGACTATAGTGTGACTAAGTACCTTGGAAGATCTCTGAAAAGAGTTATAAGACTGGCCTTATCAAGTAGTTCTTATATGTCATGTTCTCATGTTAGTCAATGAATAGTTTTAATTATTGCTTTTATGGTTTCACCCTAGGCAATCACTGAATGAAATAAAATTATTATTATTTTCTACTACAAGACACTTGCATCTAAAATATTAAAGTAACTAGAATTCACATATATTTAAATAATTTAAAATTATATATTCTCTCTCTCTCTCTCTCTCTCTCTCTCTCTCTCTCTCACACACACACACACACACACACACACACACACACACACACACACAAAATCCCTTTTTACACAGCCAGACTGTTGGTAATAGAAAGCTTCTATTTTCCTGAGCAAACCTGTTAGTGGCAATTGGGAAATGACTGCATGTTGCTCTGAAGGAAAGAGAAGTGACTTAGTGATTTAAACACAGCCTGTATTAGTTAACTGAGATACTACAACTGGAAGAACAAAACTGACAGGAGCTAGAGCTACAGACAAGCCACTCAGACAAATGACAGAGACCATGCTCCAGTAACTTGTCATGATGCTTCTATTCACAGAATCAAACTACAGGCACATCTTCCAGTGGAAAATACACATAAGTTGTTTAGCTACCAGAAGAATGTGTTCTGTACTGTTGAATAATGTCTAGACTAGACATTAGTCAGCAACTCCCCATGGTGTGGCGTCAGTACTTCTGATGAATTGAGGTGATTTAACAGGTGAATGTGTCAGGTGTTAGAGTAAGGAATCATGCAGATCCGATTTAAAGTCTATTGCAGGAATCAGAACTCTACCATTTCAGCAAAGTAGGGTAACTATTGTATACTCTGTATCCAAGTTCTGTGCTAACTCAGATCACTCCCATTATATACTCTGATTTTCTTAGCCTTGGGCATGAGAGCAGAATGATGTGATTATGCAAGTGTTAGCTCTGAAATTACATACAACCACTTCTGTATACATTTCATTGGTGAAATCAAGTTACAAGGCTAAGTGTGATGATAATGGACAATGAAATTAAGCTCCTTATATAGACATAAACTTAACATATCAATACTTAGAGATAAAGTAACAATTCATAACAAGGCAGGAGGTAATTGGAAAGATTAAGAAAATTGACCAGATTATTGTATTTCTTTCCACAGTACGAATTAAGCCACACACATATTTTAATGTGTGAAATTCACCAAAGAGAAAAGAGGTTTAGAGAAATAACCATCACATTATGATAAGCCACACACTGTAGAGTTGATGAATCATTCCTTGAAATACTTACAATGTTTCAGTTATTTAGTCCCTTTGAAGTACAAAAATTATTCAATACAAGTGAATAGATAGCCCAAGACAAGAGAAATTCTAGGATTTGTCTTCAGAGATTAAACCGAAATACACAAGAAGTGTTGCCTACTAACATACCTAGCCCTATCTCATTCCCTTTACAATAATTTGTTTCTGTGAAAGTCACTTCAAGAAATTAAGAGTGTTTCTACAGTCTTGGAGACATAAATTAGACTTGAACAAGAAACATGCCCGAGACAATATTCATGTTTGTTGTAATAGGTCTGTTCTATCACACTGTTTGAGATACTGACAGAATTGTTTAAAAGGACTTTCACAATAAATTTTGCTAAATTCCCACTCTAAATTACTTTAGGAGTAATTATATCTTTCATTGAAATTTCTTCTTAGAAGAATTTATGAACAACTTAGTGAATGTATTAAGTGATTTTTAAAATCTACCTTATTTTAAGATTACAACTCTGTTGTGGATAACCCTGGTCTTGTATTTTGATGCTAATTCTCCTCTCCTGGAAAGCACTGCAGATGAGGAGTGAATCACTATACAGGTGCCTTGTGAACCCTCTCCCCACCTTAACTTTTCAAAAAGAGGCTAAGGCAGTTGATTGGGCAGCAGGAGGAAAGGTGGAGCTGAAAAGTTTGGGGAAAAGGGCGGAGAAGAGATAAGGGAGGAGAATAGAGAAGAGGATGACATAAGAGGACTAGGTGGAAGGAAGATGGAGCTGAAGCATGTGGCTTGGAAAAATCTCAAGTCATATGATATCTAATAGATAGGAATAGAGTAGTATAGTGGTAGATCTGCCCAATCTAGGCAAGTAGCATGTATACCAATTCATTGATTGGGTAAATTGGGTTAAAAATTTACTGCAACACAACTCCTCTTCAGATAAAGAATTTGAATAGTCTCGATTTCATAAATAATAAAATGGAAGAAAAATTACAGTATTACATAAATTACCAATTGGGGTATGCCTAGAAAACTCAATAGATTCCTTTAAGTAATTTTAAAAGGAAAATGAAAGTATTTTTCAATTTGTTGATGGAAACTTTAAATTTTATTTTCCCAATTTATTATTCAAATATAAAAGAAAAAATAAAAATACTGAGTTCGTTGATAAGATGTAAAGCACATGAGCTACCACAGGGCATAAGCAAGACTCAGAAACACAAGGATCATGCTTCTTTCACAGATGGAACCTTAAGAAAATAACACGTCCCATTAGAAAGGGACAGAGGCTGGCAAGATGACACTACAGTATTACAAGCAAATTCGTTCTTGTAGAGAACCTAAGTTCAATTCAGAGAAATATGCTGATGACCCACAGATGCCTCTAACTCCAGTTCCTGGAGGACCTTACATTTTCTTATCCTACATCCCCACACTCTGTCCTCTGTACCACCCAACCATCATGTATACCACACAGACACACACACACACACACACACACACACACACACACACACACGTGCGCACACACACACGTGCACACACACACACATATATACATATATATGTGTATATATACATACACATACATATAAACATATATACACAGATATATATGTATATGCATATATATGTATATATATTTCCATATATGTTAGCAGGGGTATATATATATATATATATATATATATATATATATGAACTATAAGGAATCCAATGAGGACTGGGGTGGTGGGGATAATAACTATGGGTGGCAGACAAGAAACGTAATCATCAGCATATGTTAAATTGCTAAAATAAAACCTAAAATTTTCTAAAAATAATGTATACAAATAAAGGAAAAATTCTACAACAGTAAGTAAACAAACACACTTGAAAATCTGAAACATCCCTTTTAAATCTTAAAATGATACTTTTCAGTTTGCCAAAGTTATTGCTGATCGTTTCTAGTAACTAGGTATAATCAGTTCCAGAAATAGAATCAGACATTTTGCAGTCTCAAAATTCAATATTTCTAAACCTACTTGGATTAGACTCTTATAGTGCCAAAGCTTTCCTCTCTAAATGCTAGTTATAAGAATGGAAATATGTCATGTACTATACTTACTTTCCAATAATTTAAAAATAAACACCAAAGAAAATATTGCACATGTAAAAGTACCCAAGCACAGTAAAGACATACCCAAAGTCAGCAAATGCTTCAGGTGTGTGACATGCAGGGTATGTGATCTCCAATAGAAACAAAAAACGCTTGATAGCTATACAGTTTTCTGCCTCAACAAACAGCAAATTAAGATTTGAAAGAAATCAGGTATAATTGACATTCTTAGGTCAGAGTTCACAATTTCAAGTAGAGGTCATCTCTGTGAGGCTGGAAAATGTGATGAATGGTAAAAATTACTTCTAATTACTGTGGAAATAAAAATTGGCACTGGATAATGCCAGCTTATAAAGGATTAGTAAACAGCTCGAGAATTGTTATGAAACACCTAAAGAGGACTATGCCTTGAAAGAATAGCTTATTATGCAACTACAGATTGACTCTGACAATAAGGGTAAGAGGGAACCAGATAAGAAGATCAATTATCCTAATAAGTTTGCTTAAGCAAATGTAGAGAGAGTATAAAGAATTGTGACCAGGAGTTAGTATGGGCCTGTATAACTACAGATTTATTGCATAATAAAAACATACAATGGTAATATAATGAGTGATCATTAGATAATAATCTTTACATTTGTATAAAATAGGAAAAATGCCTACAATTTTTATTTCTTTCTTAATAAAAATTAATGAAAATTGCACACATCAATATGGCATGTTATATTTTTATGTATAGGCATATAATGTCATATTTACATCACCTTAAAATCTAATTTATGACTTATTGGAGAAAATATCCAATACTCTTTTTCTATTTTTTAAAGTATATTGTATTACTATTACATATATTTGATAATCCAATACGACTCCAGACTTTTTGCTTCTGCCTGGTGATAACACCAACACATTGATCTATTCCCTGTTCATCTTTCAGGTTCTGAGAACCAAACAAGCATCTGTTCTCCTCTCATCGTCTAGATCAAATATTTGTGATTACATACGTGTGTGATATCATCTGAATCTTACCCTTCTGTGACTAATATAGTAGACCTCACCTAATGATAATTCTCCATTATTTCAGTAATAATGACTTCATTATTTTTAGGGAAGAATAATATTGCTATTTCCTATGCAACTCATTTGTCTTTAAAAAGTTATTGGTTAATGGGCATTTAGTTGTTTTCAATTATTGGATTTTCAGAATAACGCTACACTGAAGGTGAGAGTGCTCGTGTCTCTTCAGCACATTCCTTTTATTTCATTCGAGTTCCCATAAAATTATTGCTGTTTGCATTGTATTATTGCTCTATTGTTAATTTGGAAGGATCTTTCAGTATGCCTATGATTATTTTAACTATGTGTATTCCACAAATAGCACTCAAGGCTTCAATTTTGTCACAAACAGATGAGAACATGTTTACTTTTTTTGAAATTTAGTTAAAGAAATCATGAAATTCCTCAATTCAAAACCACAAAGTTTAAACTTAAACTTTAAATTTTTAACTATTTAATTCTAAATAGAGTGAAAAAATATTTACAATAAGTTGAGATTAAATGGATGCCATACGATATATGTTCATTGAATATGATGATTATATTTTAAAACTTTGTACCTAATATTTTCCTGTTAACTTCAAAACAGGAAAATGATAACCTCTCTCTCCAAATCTATTAGTTACATGTTGCACAGGTGTCTTGGTCATTTCTATTATGAAGAATAAGAAAACTAAGGACAGGATAGACTCATATATGTAGTAGGATAGGTATAGTTACAGACCACCATTTTAGATGTATTATAAAAAAAAATCCACCAATAACAACAACAAAAAACAAACAAACAAGAAAATGTACTGATGTAATTAAGTAGACCAAGCTATGATTATGGAACATAAAACATGTATCTTGATATGAAATTACAGAGCCTTTAGAAAATTCTAAGATAAAATATTTAATTAATGTATAATCATCTATAGATCAATTTTAATCCAGCTACTAAAGATCAAAGACATTCTAGGTCTGTGTGATCTGGCTGGAATGCAGACATGGTCAGAGTACAAGCCTTTAGTCCCAAACAATGATGCCTATTGGAAGGAAGGGGGAAATAACTTACCAGAGAAAGATTTGACAGGTTAGGATATGTCCAACTCTCATTAGTACAGCACAACAAAAAGAAGCTGTTTAAGAGGAGCACAGGGAGAAATTTTATCAATGATTTTGGTATTGAATCAGTTGGGATTCAGGCAGTAAATGAAATGCAGTGGAATTGACTTCGTTCATGGTTTCATGCACTTCAGTGCAAGTCAGCAAAAGAAGTTGAAGCCAGAACATAAGAAGGTGTAAGAAGATTATTAAAAAAATGTCAGAGTTAGTTTGAAACCAAGCAAAGTAATTCAAGTGATAATTTGAAAGAAACCAGATAGACTCAGTCAACTTGGCAAGGAGTTTGAGACAGAAGGGCTGAGTTGAACCAGCAAGCCAAAGTTCAGAAAGATCTAGAAAGATTGAGTTTATTCAACAGTAAGCCTTTGATTGACAATTACATATAGTGAATAAAAGACACTTTTAAATCTAGCTCCCACCATAATTGGAAGAAAAAGAAAGCACACCAATGTTTCAGAAAGCAGAGGACATCTGACAGAAAGCTCACAAAGGATAGCAGACATCTGACAGAAAACCAGAGAGGAGAAATTCACCCTGAGTTGTCTCCAGAAATCATCACAATGTAGTCAGAAATAAGTGAGAAAATTAAATTCTCTATATTTAAAACACAAAATTTCCAAAAGAAATTAAGAAAATTTAAATTGTAGAAAAAATACAATTTGGAAACCTATTGGAATATTTATCTAGTTAAATATTCTTTTAAGTATTTATAGAGAATATCAGTAAAATATCCCTTTAATAATTCAGAGTTTGTTGATAAGTATTAACTAAAAAGTCTACAGACTTCATAGGCCCAAAGTAATTTTCATAAACAAGGTTAAAGATTATCCTCAATCTACATAGTTATAGGTTGCACCAACTTTAGTAAGGAAAAGAATTAGGTAACTAAAATGTAAACATGGTCTTACAGAGTCCACATTTATTTTTACTATAACAGTTTGTAGAAATTTTGTCATCACCCATTACTGAAACAAACAGATTAAAAATGTTTAAATTTTTCTCCTAACTACACTATAATGAATTGCAAAGACTATTCCTAAACTAGTGATGAAAGTTAGTATTACATACAGAATAGCATATTCACAACTTTTAAGGATAGGTATTGTATTAAAGATCTTGTGATTGGCTTGAAGCATCATAAAGTGATATTTTGCCAGTTAAGCTTTAACATGTCATATCAATTAGCATATAGAAGCATTCACCTCCTAAAAGAGGTTGGTAATTGTGTATATGGTCATATGTTTTGTACTCTGGATGCAGCAATTATACAGCTAAAACTGTGGATGTGGCAGTAAAGTAGACATTGAGAAATTGAAATTTTCACACAAAGGTCAGAACTATTCTCATCATGTGTAAATATATTGAACTATCTATTATCCAAGAAGAAGGGTCTTTTTTTCCTATTAAGTGTTCAGGAAAAAATACAGTTTCCTGTTTGGATCTGAATACATATATATATATATATATATATATATATATATATATATATATATGTTACATTCCATGTTGAGCAATTGAGCAAGACATTTCAAGGGAGAGGAGTATTTTAACTGGTTATTTGCTCAGATTTAAAATGAAGATTATGAAATTATCATTCAGAGTTTACTTTCCCAGAAGAAGTAAATAAAATTCAGCCTGGAAAAGAAATCCTTTCTTCAGAGAAAGAGAGAGAGAGAGAGAGAGAGAGAGAGAGAGAGAGAGAGAGAGAGACTGTACATGATAGAACTTTAAAAACTCTTTATGTCATTTGCAACATAATTATTTCATTTGTCTGCTTTTTTTCTAGAGAAATTTATTATCCTTGCACTATCTGTGATAGAAAATAATAACCGAGTATACTTGCCTACAAAGATAAAATATAGTGCTTGTGGATCTGAAAATTATACTCCACAGAGAAATAAAAACTGAGCAAATTGGGGTAATATTCACTCATCTTTGAAAATGCAATACTCAATGACAAATTTAAGACTCAAAATCTATACAATCATATTTATGTTTATTATGTCACATGAACACTAAAACAAAATCAATTTTGTGTGGATACAATCACAGCCAAGGACATTTCAAGAAGAATAGGAAGGCCACAGTCACTCAAAGAATTTTCTAGCGACTTCTGATATCAATGTGCCCTGGATGTCAATGGCCATCACTACTGATTCCCATAATATAAACTGTAATTTTTTTTTAAAGCAGTGAATGAACCGTACCACGTTAAAGAAATATATGTAAGGAACTCATATACAAAGTTGAGAAATAAGTTGTGAAATTCTCAAAAGCACTATCTGTAAAACTGCATCCCAGGAAGCTAAGCAAGACGGCTTTGAGGTAAAAAGCACTTGGTGCCATTCCAGAAGAGTGGAGTCTCAGCATACTCATAGGGCAGAATAGGCCTGAACTCTAGCTACAATGGATTTGATGCCCTTAGCTGGTCTTGGCTGGTGTGGGGCAGTGAGCACTTCTGACAGCTGGAGTCCAGTAGAGCAGAGCCACCTTGGAATGCTGGAGACCCATTGAGCAAAGTAATTAGCTCAAGAGGGACGGTAGGTGTTTGGTTATTGCTCCTGAGACCAATGGTTCAGATTTTAGCTCAGACCCCTCACAGATGACCCTGCAGGAGATGTGTGCTCTATCAGGTAGACACTGCCTCAAACTCCCAGCATTCTAGCTGGACTTTACACACAGTCATCTGACCACAAGCCAGGCATGCCACACCCCATACAATAAAAGGGGTGGTTTGCCCCCTCCTCACTCTTACTCTTAACCCCCTCGCTCTTACTTCCTCTTGCTCTTTTGCTCTCTCTCTCTCCTCTCTGCTCTTTGTTCTCTGCCTTTCTCCTTTTCCTTCTTCTCTCTCTCTCTCTCTCTCTCTCTCTCTCTCTCTCTCTCTCTGTCTCTGTCTCTGTCTCTCTCTCTCTCTCTCTCCCCTTCCTCTCCTTTCCTTCTCTCTACTTAACTAGCATATCTTTCCTACAATAAAATAACTCATTCATACATTGCCTCCTTTTTAATTAAGGCGCTGCGCAGCAAACAAGCCAGCCCCAGAGGAGAGAGAGAGACCTGGGCCTCAACAGCAGGCCCCCTGCCACCCTGGAGAGAGAGTGCCTCAGCAAGCCAGGCCAGGGCCTTGCATTTGGGACAACAGGCTGGCACTTATATGAACATTACATTTCAACATAGATACAGAACATAAGTGAAGGTAAATTAGGTTTAAGTTTCCAACTGGTGCAATTTTATTTAACATTGTAAATGAGCAAGAATGAGAAAGTAGTACATATTTGTAAAAATTATAAGATGATTCAGCATACACATTTTATGGGAAAATAATGGGAGGATATTTAATATTTATGACTTTTCTTCTAATGAGCCGTTTCATACACTCTCCTATCACACATGTTTGTGTAGTAAACACGATGACTGTAAAGAGTACCGATTGTCACTTTTAAAAACTGAACAGTTAGCAAATGATCCTACTCCTTGGACCTTTCAGAGAAATAATCATGTTTGGTTTTTATGCCAATAAAAATCACATTTACAGTTGTATCTCAGAAATGTCACATTGCCTTCACATGTCACTGTTTCAGATTGCATAACGAACCCCAAATCTTCAGAGTGGTGAAGCATAATTCTTACTCAGAGAGAAACTCAGATTATTGTAAACATTTTTTTTGTTTTGTTTTTGTTTTGTTTTCGAGTGCAGACTAAGAATTCCTCATTAAAACAACCTGAGAAAAGAATAGTTTCGGTTGGTGTATTTTTGTATGAGGAATACTTCCATATGCATAAGGGGACAAAAGTGAGAGAACTTGGATCTAAACACAGAATTCATTTATGATTCACACACCTCTTATACACACATAGCCTGAATGTAAACTTACAAAATATTTTCACACTGACATGACTGAAGCAATTTTTTCACTGTGTAGAGGTTTACACTTGTACACAGTCAGTATTTGTACTGGCTGGTTTTGTGTGTCAACTTGACACAGGCTGGAGTTATCACAGTGAAGGGACCTTTATTTGGAGAAGTGCATCCATGAGATTCAGCTGTGGGGCATTTTCTCAATTAGTGATCAAGGGGGTAGGGCCCCTTGTGGGTGGTGCCATCCCTGGGCTGGAAGTCTTGAGTTCTATAAGAGAGCAGGCTGAGCAAGCCAGAGGAAGCAAGCCAGCAAGGAACATCTCTCCATGGCCCTTGCATCAGCTCCTGCTTCCTAATCTGCTTGAGTTCCAATCCTGACTTCCTCTGGTGATCAACAGCCATGTGGAGGTAAGTTAAATAAACCCTTTCCTCCCCAACTTGCTTCTTGGTCATGATGTTTTTGCAGGAATAGAAACCCAGACTAAGACTTTATTGAAAAGGATTTTGAATTAGAAGCTTGTAAATTCAGGTATCAGGGTTAATGGTGTTTAATGTCCAAGAAAACCATTGCTAGGATTTGTCTCCTAGGCTGAAAGAAAAAGTTTTACTCAATGTAACTCAATTCCACTGAGGGGAACAAAGGAAAATTAACATGTATTCTGTAGATTGCAACATGCTTTATTAATGCAATCTGCAACAAATTAACCTTAAAGAGCCTTGAGACATGAGCTGCAAACAAGACTGCTTGGAGAGAATGGGGACTGGGAACAAAACATAAGAGCATCCTGAGAACTCAGCATCTATGATGCTACTTTCTGTGGCTGTCCAAGAGATTTTGATGGTTTTATGGCTCAGTACTATGGAAGGCTTGCCATAGATAGCCTCTTGCACATAGACAACTTTTTGTTATATATTAAGATAAAAATAATTTAGTGTATCTGCCCCCTACAAAGAATTTTTACTTCATTATTAAGTAAGTGTCATATACTTATGTGAATATTGTCTCATTTATCTGATATGTGACTGTTCCTATATCATTTTTAAGACAAAACTTGTAACGAATCGCACATTTCTTTTCACAACTGAGTTCTATTTTGTGTTATTTCATATCATATATATTTATGAGACTGAGACTGTAATGTTTAACAGTAATTTCCAACCCCAATAAGCCCACATAAAAACAGACAATCCGGTTTTATATTTATAAACTACATGCCTAGATTCGGCAGGCAGATCAAGCACTATATAAAAGTGTTCTCCTGCTATGAAACCCTTTGCTACTTGCTGATTTTCCTGGCCACAGGGTTCTATTTCGCTTTCTCTTCCTCTTCCTCTGTCCTCTACTTACTTTCTCCCACCTTTCTCTCTCCCTGCCCTCACTCTCAAAGACCTCCCATTCCACCTTTCTTCTCCACTGCCCAATCACAGGTTCTAGTGTTTATTGACTACTAAATTGGGAGAAGATACACACAAGATCACCTAAGTAAGTGCAAGACTATTCATGGGGAGGGGAGGGGCGATAGGAGTGGGGGGCACCTCTCTTGAGGAAGCAGAATTAACATCAGAATTCAAATCTCATCAGGACAACCAACTGAGGAAGGATTGACAGTGCTTCAACCTGGGAAACCTCAAAGACTGGAAGGCAGCTTGACAGCAAGGAGCTCTTGACTATCTCTTCTTTCAAACTGGTGCCAGAAAGCAGACTCTCCCACCATTAGCTCTAGTAAGAATTTACTCCCCTGATATTTACCAAACTTCACTACCTGCTTGACCTTATGAGAGTCCCCCATCTCAACCCATCCCACTCTACAGATCCTGAGTGTGCAAAATAAATATCTTCCAACATCCTTTTTTTTTTTCCAGCAAATTGTACATAGACACTCAAACCTTGCCTCAGAGACCCTGATTATTTTACCCTCACACTCCAGTCCTGCCCAGTGAACAGAAGGGCTTGGCTATCCCAGAAGGAGAAGTGGACAAAGGACAGCATACAATATATTTTTTAATTACATTTCCTCTTATATTTATTAGTTTCCTTTTATAGTTAACTATGATTACTCACTTTTGTTCATTTATTACTCCTGGGATGTAATCCCCAGTGAAAAATAATCAACTCCTTGGTTCTCAAATAAGTAACTTACTTGGACATTTTTTTCTTGGATAAGTTTTTATTATTTATTTACTTAACTTTTAATCACCAAATGATAAACTCAGACAGGCAAAATAGATTTCAGTCTAACTAAGGCCAAGGTGCCCTTTCCTGTGATCCCAATACATAAAGGAAAATGTGCGAGGCGCATACAAACAAGGTATTACAGACTTAAAATTGTCATGTTCTATACATCTTTAGTCCTTGAACAGGCAGGATAAATGATATTGAAATTCTTTTATGTCTGCTAACAAATAAGATAGCTTTCAAATTTTGGCTTTTAATAGTCAAAATTGCATAAAACAGAATTTCACTTTTAGTTTGTGCTCTGAACAGTAGTTTTGAGATGTTATTTCAAATAATCTGAAATGTAGAAATAATGGAACTTTTCTCCTCGCGTAATAATATGTCTTATGGCATCAGGATCTTTTTCTGATATAAAAAGTGTTTTGAAAGTTCCATATAAATGCATTACTTGCATTTTCTTTTACCTAGCTGTTTATTTTTATTATAAACATCTAGTTTAATGAATAATGATCATGATTTATGCCATTATCATAATTCAGGTTTAGATAAGTACTGATAAACATATGTTTCAGACTGACCTGGGCCTATATTTGGATAGCATTTTGTTGAGTTAGTATAATTTGGTCCCATTTCTTAGCATGTAAATACCCTGCATTTAAAAATTGGGTTAGTGTTCTTTCTAAAACCAAAATAGTATACATCATCTTGAACAAATAACAATATAAGGTAAAAATCATTCTTCTGCATTCATTTAATCTCACAAGCTAGAAGGTAGAAGGTGTTAATGGCACAGTTTTGTAGTCTAAGAAAATTCATACATAACAGATTTACTGGGGTAAATGCCAGCCTTCTGAATCTCATTCTTCATCTACCTTACTAGTTCTTTCTCAGAAACAGAGAATTTAAGAAAGCCCTTTCAAAATCCACCCACATACTACATGTATGTCTGCAATCCCACAAGCATTATGTGCTGATGATTAAGGAGGAATCTTAGCACGATAAGCCATTCTTTGACTTTACCCTCATGAGTTTGGTAACATGGCAGGATTAACACACTTCAGGTTCAGTGGAAGTACAGAAGTTTGGTTTCATACGTGTAAAAAGGTTGAAGAACACTCTGCACTATGACTACCCGCAGAAGTTCGAAAAGATAACCAAGAGTTACACACTTTATCTCTCTTCCTGAGATGATAAATCTAATGAAAGAGGCACAGGCAGAGGTGACTCAGTTTTCAACTATCCCCATAAGAGAAGAATGAATCTAAAAGAAGATTAATATTGCAATGTGTGAAAATACATGCATCTATGATTTAAAACATATATCAACTAAAAAATACAATATAGACAAAACATCTAAATCATTGTAGCAATAATCTGGATTTCTATGCTTTCATGAGTTAAGTAAACTAGTGTTTTCTTACTAGTAATTGGAATGTTGGTTCATTAATCAAAAGATCTTTTTTATTTTAACTGAAGTTTTGATGGCAAAGATCTTTACTCTCCTCTAGCCCACTAAAACTGAGAATTTTATACATATCTATACAAAGAGCATTGAATTACTGGTTGTCTATGTGTATGTTTTAATTTGATATAACATGTTGTCTATTATAATGAAAGAATGCACGTAATTTCTTTAATTTTCCAGCATATTTCTTCTTTAAATTTTAGAACAACTATTTTATTTTCATTTAGTGTGGATGTCTGTGTCTTGGTGAGTGAATAGCTTATGTGTACAGATTCCCAGGGAGACCAGAGGAGGGTCTGGTTAGGCACCGCCCGATATGAGGGTTGGGAAACAAACTTGAATCCTTTATAATTACTTTAAGCCACTAAACAATCTCTGCAGCCTCCCAGTCCTATTTCTTAATTGACACGCCTGAGGAAATACCATTGACATAATTAATTGACTGGTTTGTTTAATGGATACAAACCAGTAGAAAGAAAGAAAACCATAGATACAATAGAAAGAAAAGATTAGAATAAGACAGTAAGATATGCATTTCACAGAGGCCTAGGAGTAAGCACCTATGATTTGCAGACCTATATAAATAACAGAACTACTGCCACATGGAGAACAAATACAAAGTCAGTGCAGTACATATCATAGGGACAATTTCCTGTTCATAACTTAGAAACCATTCCTACATTCTGGAAAACATTTAAAAAATTACTTCAATGGATGTTTTTGTATAATATATTCTAAAGTGTGAAAATAATCATTTTAATGAGATTCCCTAATGAATGATGCATGCATTATATTTACCAACATATATAACTGTGAAAAGTTTTATAGAAATAAACAGTATGAGGAAGACCTTTATTTATATTAAGTATTAAAAAGGCTACAAATATTAGAATGGTAAAAATATTCCTAAAATTTTTGCTGATTAACAATTTATATATGAAATTAGATTAAATATCATGCATAAGTTCAATTCCAGGCCTAAATTCTGCCTTGTAATTAATATGATTATGATTATTACTTTTGGATTTTTTAGATCTCATTTGATAAGAAAGCCTAGGGTGTCTGGGAACTCAATTTATTACTCTACCTGACCTCTGCCTCTACCTCAGGTAAGTGCTGAAGAAAACATATGCTCACTCCACATTTTGTAGTTTTATCATTTTTATTATCAACCTACTATTTTATATTGAACTGACAAATGAGGAAATAAAAACTGATCACAATGAAGTTCATTTTTACTATCTGACAATTTTTACTATCAGTACACAGTGATTTTCCCAAACCTACTTTATATATGCTATGGAGTTCTGCTTAGAAGCTGTCGAAGCTGTGGTTCATAATTTTTATTCTTTGTTTTAGAAGTATTTTTATTGGATCATTTAGTTTCAACATCATAAATACATGAAATGCTTCCATTATTTTCTGTATATTGTTTACACTACCTAGTTTCATGGCAACTCGAAACAAGCTAAAGTTTAAGAGAGGAGGGATCCTCAATGGAGAAAATGTTACCATAAGTTTGGTTTGTAGGCAAGCCTGTAGGTCATTTTCTTAATTACTGATGGATGGGGGATGGCTCAGCCTGTTGTGAGTGGTGCATTCCCTAGGCTCATGGTCCTTAGTTCCATAAGAATGCAGGCTTTGAAAACCATGAGAAGTAAGCCAGTAAGCTGCACTCCTCCATGGCTTTTCCATCAGCTGTTGCTACAAAACCCCTACCCTGCTTGAGTTTCTGCCATGACTTCCTGGATAGTGAACTCTGTAGTGGAAATGGAAGCTGAAAGAACCTGTTCCTCATCAAATTGTTCTGGTCATGGTGGGCCATCACAGCATGCATAGCTAGTAACCTTATCTAAGAATATTACTTTTAAAATTGACTTCTTCAATTTTAACTTTTATTTTCTACTGCAAAAGTTTATTGAAATGATGTTCAATAGGTTAATATTTGGCTGATGAACCACACATCTGTGTGTATATATATATATATATCATTGTCATATATTTGTACAAAGGAATTGTTTTGTTGATGTTTACGTCAGAAGAGTGCAGCATCTGGAAATAAAAGTGCTCTGATATGATAGGAGACAAATATTAAAATGGAATGGCATTGATTAAGCAATCCAATGAAATCTAGTCAAATTTGAGGTACAGGAATTTTCCAGAATTAAGCAACCTCAAGTCACTGCAGAAAAGTAATGATTTAAGTAATTCTACTCAGTATGATTTATGTACATTTGCTAAAGAACTATAATCTGTAGAGAAGCAATGTATATTCAACAGAAAATACAAGCCAGCATTTTCTCAAAGCTCTAAAAGCTAACTTCCACAAATATGGCACAGTCTTCATAAAAATTTAACCATATTTCCAAAACCTTTTCAGTTGATAATGGAAATCTATACAATAAAGAAGTATAATAATTTAAATTTCTTTAAATCTGCGCTCTTGATCATAGTCCTATACAGGTTCTTGTGAAGTATAAAGGTAAATATTTGATATTTTAAAAGCCTATGATACTATGTGATTTGCTAAATAAAAACCATACTAGCATTTCTGGACACACTTTATTTATATTCCTTTTGAAATATTGCTTGTAATCTTCAAATAAAAATCATTTTTTCTGACCTTGAAGGCAGATTCTGATTAATTCTTTTTGTATAAGTCTTTCATCATTTTGTTAAGAACAATGGAATCCATAGAGTAACAGAAGACCAGGAGATCTTTATTCTTCTTTTCTGTTTCTTACTAAGATGTTTTTTCCTGTCCCTTTCCCTTCCCTTCTCCTTGCTTGAGTGATTTTACCTCAGTCTAGGCTCTCCAAATAGCTTCAGCAGTAAAGGTGCTTACAGCTTTAGCAATCCCTTAATATTACATCATCTCCTGCTTATTTATCATATTCCAGTACAATGAGAAGTAGAACTTTCATTTACAGATCTATGTGTTTTATTCCTTCATCAACAACTC
Organism: Montemys delectorum; assembly: GCA_019843815.1. Taxonomy (NCBI): domain Eukaryota; kingdom Metazoa; phylum Chordata; class Mammalia; order Rodentia; family Muridae; genus Montemys; species Montemys delectorum. Next base: position 20,415 of record JADRCD010210703.1, read on the forward strand.
TTAATATTTTGTTGTTTTTTTAAACAATATTGGTTTATTGTATCTTAAACATATCACATAAGGCTTCTGTCATTATTTTGCAGGATAACAATTCCTGTTGGCTAAATTGTAAATGAGCACTTTATTCTGTGTAATGTGGAGGAATCAAATTCAGTTGAAGAGTACCTCGATGGTGATTTCAAAAATGTGTCATCGAACTTTGGCTTCTTAATTTACTGCCATTTTCTGTCTTCTGACAACTTGAAGATGAATTGCTTTGGTCTTGGCATCCCCTCCTTCTCTTGCCCCTTTCTATATTCAGTCTTGAGGATTACATTTCAATATATAAAATTATGTATTATTTGGATGCAGATGACTTTAGAATGTAACAAATCACTTCAAAACATAGTGGTAAAATTAATTTATCAGTATCATCCTTCAGACTTGTTGACTAGACTCATATAAATAATTGCCATCTGAAGGCTTTCATCTCAGTTGACTGTCAGCAATATTGAATAATACCCAAAGACTTAATCAAACTGCTCCACAACAATATTATTTAGCTTTAATCTCTAGCGACTGGACTGTTGTGACAAGAGTAGCAGGAGACTGCTCAGATTTCTGATTTCTGTCATTTACACTCTCCATCTGGCTACCCTGAATCTTTTCATACAATGGCAAACTCTGTTTCTTTTGACATTTGCATAGCATGTCTTCTTCTCTACATAAAAGGCACAATGGAGGAAGATAGTGTCTCATTCAGTCAGCCCCAGCTCTGTCACAGTTGGTTGTCCTCAGTGACTCACAAAATCAGACCAAGCTCACCTGACATTGATTATCTACAACCAGGAGTAGAAACAGTCATTGATCATGATGTAGACAACAAGTCTAGAGAGGAACTAGAAGCTGTGATTTTTGCAATGACAAATATCATTCCCTTTTCTACTGTGTACAAATATAATATCTGCATGCTCTAGTTTTCAAATTTTAGGTCTCTTTCCATTCTATATCATTCACCTCTTTCTTATCTCTGTGAATAGCAGCTCCTTCGACTTTCTAGTCATTTGAAAATTTTAGAGGATTCTCTCTCCTGCTCTTATAATATCTGATTTGATGCTTTAACAAATGATATTGTCTATTTGCAAACTATAGGAGATATGAAACCATTTACCACTGTCTCTATTCCATTTGCATTAGTCTGGCACGAATTATTCCAAAAGACTTCTGAATAGTTGCAGTAGTTTTATTTTTCCTCTTCATCATCTCTTCTTGGGGTGGTAGGTAGTCATGAGAAGATGAAAGCTAAAACATATCTCTGTTTCAGAAAGAAACCATATGAAAAATATTACCTATAAAACTCTAGATCATTTCTTGCTTTTATCCTTTGTTTAATTTTCTGCCTCTGTCCACGAAAACATACTGGCCGCTTTCACGTGATCCACATCTATATACTATCTTCCGTTCCAGCTTTATGATGGTATGAAAGCTTGCTCATTTGACCACTGGTTCTTACTTTCAGTATGGGGTTTCATAAATTGAATGATATAGACTTTTTGTGGCAGATGTCAGGCCTCCAAGAGACAACATCAAAACACCACAAAGCAAGATATAGTAATACAAGGCAAATGCTCTCATATAGAGGCTGGACAAGGCAACTCAATAGGAGAAAAAGAGTCCCAAAAGCAGGGATAAGAGTCAGAGACACACTTGCTCACACTGTAAGCACTCCCATAGAATCACCAAGCTAACATACACAGTTGTAACATACACACAGAAGACCTGGTGCAGACCCTGAAGTCCCTTTACTTTAATTTCTGTGACTCTAAATGAGTCCTGCTTGGTTGACTAAGGGGGGAGGGCATATTCTTCTAGTGTCCTCTTTTCCCTCTGATTCCTACTATCTCATCCCCCACTCTTCCACAAGGTTCCCCAAACTCTGAGGGGAAGGACCTGACAGAAACCTCCAGGTTAACTCTATGTCTCTGTTTCTGTCTCTGTCTCTCTCTGTGTCTCCCTGTCTCTGTCTCTTTCTCCCTTTCTGCATAGTTTCTGGCTGTGGGTTTCTGTACCCACTCCCATCTACTACTGAAGGAAGACTCTGATGATGACTAGCCAAGTACACTAATATGTATAGCAGAATATCATTAGAAATCATTTCATTGATTCTCTCCTCTCTCTCTCTCTCTCTCTCTCTCTCTCTCTCTCTCTCTCTCTCTCTCTGTCTCTGTCTCTGTCTCTCTGTCTCTCTCTGTCTCTCTGTCTCTGTCTCTGTCTCTGTCTCTCTCTCTCTCTCTCTCTCTCTCTCTCTGACTCTTTCAGTTGTTTGGTTCTACCCTAGGTCTCTAGGGTATCCAAACTGACAGTTTATGGCATAGCACTATATGGCATGGGCTCCCTCTTGTGGGATGTACTTCAAGTTAAACCAGGTATTGGGTGGCTACTCCCTTAAGTTCTCTAACATCATTGTCCCAGCACATCTTACAGGCAGGACAAATTCTAGGTCAATGGTTTTGTGGCTGGGTTGGTGCCCAGGATTCTCTTTCTGTAACATGCAGAGTACCTTCCCACACCAAAGAAACTAGATAATATGAGTGAAGACTTTATATAGCCACCAGCTAGACCTCTCTACATTAATTTAGCTATGAAGATGATTTCCTGGACAATGGGGGCTGCTGGCAATTTTCAGAGAGTGATCCTCTGTCATACCATCAGGGGTTGTTTGGGATCTTCACTGGAACCTCTTGATCAACAAATCAAATGACTGCAACCATAGACCAGTGCTGTAACACTGCCTGGCTACAAAAGAGGCCAGCCAATTCAGATTCTGTTTCCCCCATTATTAAGAGTCCTCAACATGAAGTTTCCACTGCACAAGGTTTTCACACTGCCCAGTTGAGGGTAAAGTGTTATATTTTGGAATAATTAACCAAGAAGGTAAGCAAAATAAATTAAGTAACTAAATAAGTAACTAAATAAATAAACAAATAAGAAAATCAAGCAGACTTTGAAGGCTATGATGTTGTGCTCATCTGAAAACTCTTGAAGTGCTGTCTTTTGCCTTCCTTTCTTCCTGGTCATGAAATCTAATTTTTCCTGTTGCTACTTGTGGCGTGGATAGTGCTGATACCACTATTGTTGATGGTGGAACGTGATTTCTTCAGTTTTCTGATATAGAAAAACATTGAAAGATCACCACAAGGGTAATCATAGCAGTGGACAGTCTGAAAGGCACAAGAGTGTGAACCAGCCGGGCAGTGGTGGCATACGCCTTTGATCCCAGCACTTGGGAGGCAGAGGCAGGTGGATTTCTGAGTTTCAGGCCAACCTGGTCTACAGGGTGAGTTCTCAGACAGCCAGGATTACACAGAGAAGCCCTGCCCCGCCGCCCCCCCCCCAAAAAAAAAAAGAGTGTGAACTGGAGTAAGAGAGAAACTGAATTTGGTGGTATGGTGAGATACAAAGCAACTCTGCATTACATATTCCTACTTCTTCCAGAGTTATAGGATTGCTAAGTCTCTATCACCCTCACTTGTCTGCTTAACGTCCATCCTACCTTCCATTTCAGTTAGCTGTGGGTGGCAGATTTTCTTTGAGACACTGAGACTTGGTGATACATAAGAGACCTTATCTCAGGTTCTTTAAATATATTCTCCTGTTGAAGGAACTTACCACAACTTTGCCTTCCTTCTTTTGACAACTATCTATTTCATTCATTAGATCACATAAGGTATGGATAGTTTGGGGGATGGTATTTAATGTCTATAGTTCTAGGTAGACTATAGATATTGATATCTGTCATGTATACTGCAAAGATTATTTTTTTCCTTTCTTATGGGGGTTCCTTGTTTCTTCATTATTGATGAAGCAAATTTTATTTTCTTATTTTATTTATTTATTTATTTATTTATTTATTTATTTATTTTTGTTTTTTCAAGACAGGGTTTCTCTGTGTAGCCCTGGCTGTCATGGAAATCACTCTGTAGACCTGGCTGGCCTCAAACTCAGAGATCTACCTGCCTCCTAAGTGCTGGGATTAAAGGCATGTGACACCCCGCCTGGCTGATGAAGCAATTATTAATAGTCTGATGATTCTATTGAAATTTTCCTGTTTTTAATTTTTATATTGCTTTGTATACTTAACTTTATGTTGAATGGTAAGATTGCTCAGTGGTTCTGGAGACATGTCACTAAGCCTGAAATTCTATGTAAATGAATTAAGGTTGAAGCCTAACATTGTCTGGATTGCCTTCTGATCTTAACTCAAAATGGAGGACTCCCTTTACCAGCAAGAATTCTTTCTCTTTCTCTGACCTTCTGTGGGGAGTTCAAAGGTCCACAATCTACAAGTTCAACTTCTTCTTTTCCTCTTACCTTTTTCATGATAAGAACCCGCTTGGAATGACTCTCCATGCAAATGTGGCATTCATGGAACTTTAAAACTCTAGCTAGTGATTTTCATTTACCCCTAAAATTCCTTCCCACACTCTAAAGTCCATATATACCTCTGGTTCACCCTAAATAAACTGTCTTTGTACAAATACACCCCACATAAAGATTTGAGCACAAGCTAAGATCATCTCAGAAAGCTGTTTCCTTGAAGATCATCAGAGAAGTTCTTCAGCTGCAACACTAAACTCCTTGGAAAAGGCCTCCTCTCCCTCTCAGCACTCCCTCAGCTGGACCAGGATCCAGCAGAACCCTACCTCTTCTAGACTCCATCATTTTATCCTTCCAGCCTGGTGTGGAACAGCATCTGCACACCCTGTGAGGGAAGAAATGGAGGATACAGAATCACAGCTGGACCCCAAAATGCGTACTACACAAACACACATTAATGCCATTAAAACAACTTAAATATTACAAATTAACAAGTAGATTAAGGAGATTTGACAAAATAATCAGTTATTAATAACTATACTGATACATATTAAGCTGGGAAAACAGATCAATGGATAATAAAATAACTAATAAGGTGTCCATCAACATTTAATAATCTAGTTACATCAACATGACTGTCCCACATTAAATAATCGGGTGACGTTAATATGACATTACTCCTCATTATTTTAATAAGGAAGCTAAGAAAACAATGAGTTAATGAAACTCAAAGGAACTGTTGATTTTAATGATATTATTATTTTATGCCATGATCCCAATCCTATCATTTTAAATGTCATCTTTTTATTGGAACCAGTGAACTGGAAGAAAAAATCAAAATAGAATGTTAAATCTAAATTGAGATAGAAATTATAGAAATATCACTTAAACTCTCTCACTTTATATCTAACAATTAATAACCATAGATAGATAAGTAAAATTGTAATTCCATTATTCGCATAGGTTATATGATAAACTGAAATGTCTAGCCTGCAGAGATTTATCTGTAGACTAGTATTTTTTAGATTTGATTCCATTCAGTTTTTAAATCAGAGTATTAATAATGTTTGAATACCAAATCAAAATATTTTGGATATTTTTCAAAATATTGAGCACTTTCTAGAACGAATTGTGTACTAAATATCACGAAGCTTTCAGTTGTTAGATAAGGGCTACTGCCAAAGACATGATTAGGCAGTAGATTTAGTATGGCTTGTTCTTCAGTAACATCTAAAGTCTGATATGTTGTAAAATTAATAAAAAGAAATTTGAAGTTTTGAGTAAGGTAAATTTGGCAGCATCTAAGATGGAAACATGGAAGTAAATTCTGGATAGAAAAAGCTCATAGGAAAACAGCAAAAGATTTTGGTTGTTTATAGAGCTTGAGGGTTGTGAAATTTAAACTCCGATAGGAGAAAAGATCTCAATCCATAATTTTGCCATGGAAACACAGATTTCAAAATTACCAGTAGCTAATGTTGCCTGTGCAAACTCTCCAGCCAAACTGACATGTTATATCATTCTAGTAGACAATAATATCTGATCAAACTCCATAAAAATTGCAAGTGTAGTGCATCTGTACAAGGAAAGACAAAAGTCAATCCCTGTTTCTGAATGACATGGACTGTTATACTACATAGAGAGGTATTTTTGTGTCTGCCCTCATATAGAATATTGAAGATATTGCTAGCTAAATAATCTGAACGCATCTAGGAACCAGACATGGAGAAGAGTTGCATCTTAATCAGTCAGTTTGTGTAGATTTGTAAGTTACCCAGGCCAGTCACATCAGTCTTCAATGGCCTGATTTCCCTATAGATCCCCTGTTTGCTATAAAGCCAGGTCAAATGGTCCCACTATCTCAAGAATGACTCCAGTTTCCAGTTAAGTCTACAAACTAGTTTTCCAGTCAGACACTCCATTTAGCATTAAAATACTCTGGTCAGTCTCTGTCTGATGATGGTTCATACAACCCTTACCACTGGACACACTTACCTGTACTCACTGAAGTCCTATTGCTCTCAGAATCTCACATTGGTTGTGTAATGGAACCATTTCCCCAATGAAACAAACATGCAATATTTTCTGAAATGTGAAAATTGTCTTTGTGCTTTGTATTCTGTGTCTGAAAGGACATAAACCACATCTGTCCTCATTTAAGGACCAGGTCTGAAAAAAAAAAAAAGCCATAAGACACTAGCTCCAGGGAGACCATAAAATCCAGATCAAAAATCATAAAAAAAAAGCCCTCCCAAAATACAGCCTGTGGATAAACACAAAAATGGGGACATATCTTATATCAGAATGTGTCATCTCTGCTGGACAGCCCTATTTCATCCTATAGTTAAACATTCATGACATAGGAATGCAGACCATTGACCACTTGTGACCCCATAGCACCCACCAATAAAATTTAAGATTACCTAATCCCTCTAAAGAGTTCCTCTAGTTCCCTATAAGAAGGCCTGTACACCTTGGTCTGGGGTTGCCATCTCAAAGAATGGTTGACCCCCGCATGCTGGTTGTTTCTGTAGACTCCCTGAGTCTGTGGACTTCCTTCAGTGATATTCAGACCCTTACATGTCCAAGAATGTGAAAACACCAGATAGATACAACTCCAGTAACTCATTATTATAACTGAGAGGTACATGAATTTCCTTCTAAAACATTCAAAATAATATTCCAAAAGAAATTTGAGAAATTCTAGGTGCAGATTCAACTAAACAAACTCATAATGAAATATGTAACACAGAGTTAAAAGTAAACAAAAAGTCATAGCAGTACAGAGTACACTTAGTGAATTTCTGAACTTTTCCCTAATGTGGGAGACAAATGGAGTACAGGTCACATGCCTGGAAATGACGGTGAAAACAGGTAGTCAACTATCAACCATGTAGTTGTGTTAAAATAAAAATTACAAATCAAAATGCAGCATTTTGTTAAGTGTGGATGCTCAAGTTTGTAATCAATCCTGCGCCTAAATATGGTTGGCGGGGAAATTATAATTTCAAGGCCATGGTCACCTACATAGTGATTTAAGGTTAATCTGAGCTACCTGTGAGCTTCTGAAAGAAACCAAAGTGAGAAATAAGTGCAACAATAACAAGAATAAAACACAGAAGACAGGGAATTTTTCTTAGGTTGTCCATGACTCCTGTGAGGAACAATGTCAGCCCAAGCAATATAACTTCACTCAAGTGCTTAGTCCTGAAATCATAAACATAAATGTAACAACAGACAGGTCCAGGAATTGATATTTGTATATTATTGTGTGTTTATGTGTGTGTGTTTATTTATGAGTGAAAAAAAACAATGAAAAAAAGGGGCATTAATTTTAAAAGGTGTGAGGAGTCTGGGAAGCGTAAGAAGAAATAAAGGGAAGGTTGGACAGATGAAAGGGAAGAGTAAAGGGTGTAAATAGAATTTAATTAAAATTTTTAAATTGTTAAAAAAAAAGAACGTAACAGAAACTTGAAAGTAATAAGACAAATATGGCTTGTATTCTACATAAAAGACCACCGATATTGTTGGATTTCTTATGAGGAGAAGTGAAAGTATATGTTCAAATACTGAAAAAAAAAAATTCCTTCCCCAGGAATTTAATAAAGAATAAGCAAAATCCAAATAGAACAAAACCCAAAATAGTAACTTTCCCAGATGAAAACAATTTGGGAAATCCTTCACCTTGGGACAGATATGTCAAAATTTTATCATATCTAGCTGCAAAATTCTATAATATTTGAATCTTGTTTTATGATAATTAAATTTTCCACTGAAAGACTATTCCATGATTTCTCCAATTTGAAAAACAATCCAAAATTAATTTACTCACATATATATATATATATATGTGTGTGTGTGTGTGTGTGTGTGTGTGTGTGTATGTCTGTGTGTGTCTGTGTGTATATTTATATATGTTTATATATATATACATAAATCATAGACAGACTATTCAAAATGTATGTGAAATATAAATGATGACATGATTAATAGCATTACTTAAAAATATTGTCAATGATTCCATGTCTTACTTCTTGCAAAAATATCATTTAAAATTATGATATTTATTCCCATCCCAGAATCAAGATCCTGGTTTCTTTAACACTGTACATCTGATATAAGTAGAGTGAATAGTCCATTCTGGGCAGAAGGTATATATCACAAATTTTGATAGCATTGCCACTGGAGTAAACAGATTTGCTTCTGTTGTTCCCAAGGCAAAATATAGCTGTTTACTTAATACATCAGTGGTTAATCCTGTACCTAGCTTGTGCCTAGGGAAAAGTCTGCTTTAAAACTATTGATTGTAATAACAACATGTAGTAGTTCTTCCCTTCAAAAGGAGTAGCTAATGATTAAGATATCTAGCTTATTATGAAAGAGTCTCAGAATTCACACAGGTGCCCTTCCGGACCAGAAGTGTTGGGTTCCCTGGAATTGGAATCATAGGTGTATTATAGAATACATTCCACAATTGTCTGAAGGTAAATACATAACAATTGGATAAGTAGTAGTTAGCTTTACTATTGCTGTAATGAAATGCAGCGACAGAGAATGAAGAGAGGAAAGCAGTTGCTTGGCTTATGGTTCCACAACACTGTTCATTATGGGACTAAGTCAAGACAGGAACTTAAAGCAGGAACCTAGATGCAGGTGCTCATAGAATGGACATGGAGGAGTGCTTTGTACTTGCTTGATCAGCATGCTTGCTTATAGAACCCAGGACCACCGTCCAAGGTGTGGCTTCACCCATAATGGGCTCTACTCTTCCCTAGCAGTTACCAACTAATAGAAAGCCCAACAGACTTGCCTACAACCAAATTTATAGAAGCATTGTCTCAATGTAGGTCCCCTCTTATCAGGTGATTATACCTTGTGTCAAGTGGACATAATACCCAGCAGGCACAACTTGACATACGAACACATTGCGTATTAACCATAACTTTTCCTTTCTTCCCCACAGACTTACAAATACACTTTAGAAATTGTACCTTTATAGTATACAATCTTTTCAAAATCTAAAACTCTGTAAACTTCCCCAATGTCTTTTAAAAGTTCACGTCTCATGTGTGGTCTCCTACTGAAAAAAAAATGCATTCTTAGTTCAAGAGGGAAGACTAAGACTAAGACACAGTCGCAATCTGAACAAGGCCAAGCCAAACAAAAACTGTGTAAATACCTCAGTGTCCAGTGTCTAGGATCAACTTGTAGTCTTTAGGCTCCACTAAAGGTCCTGGATCACTTCTCTGGCTAGGCCCTCTACAAACCACACAGATTGTCCTCTAAGGTCAGTGTGGCTACATGCCATACCTGCTGCTTCTTTGGCAGAAGTCCCATGTTACTGGCATCTCCAAAATACTGGAGTCTCTTGCTGCAACTGGGTTTTACTTCCTCCAAAATCTTCTCCGAGAGAATCTCTTTGGGGCTTCAGTTCTGCTACACAGTGCCAAGGCTCAACAGCTTTCCAAAAGCCCCCTTCATGTTTTCAAAACCCTGGGCTGCTGCCATAGGTCACATGTCACCTGTAACACATTTTCTGTAAACTAACTGAGAAAATGTTTCCTAGAGATTGCAAGACAATGATGCTGGTCTCTTTTTACTCACAACTAATTACTTAGCTTCAGCTGGCTATCACTGATTATCCCAGCAGAGCAAAGGATTCACTTCAATGGTTCTGTTATCTTGTTAATCACAGTCAATTATTCAACCCCAGCTAACCAGATCTACGGATTCTTAACTCAAAATATGCAGTCATCTCTCCTACTCCAGAGAAAAATACCTTATGTATTAACATTTTGGAGATTAAAACAGGGAAGAAAAATTCACTTTCATATATAAAAAAGAGCATATCCATAACTTTTGCACTGAGTATTTAACCAAGCAAAATACTATGGTAGCTTTATTCTTCTAAAACTTCTTTACATGCTCTGATGATTTTAATTGTCTTCTCTTTAAAACTTAACATAAAACTTTGCACAAATATTTTAGCTTCATGTTTACATTCACTTGAGCAAAAACACAGCTGACATTTTGAAACTGACAAAACACTTTCCATTCAATTAAGCTCTTTGGTATATAAAGATAGCTATTTCTTCTTGTTCATAATTCCCTTAAATAACCCTAATTTATTCTTAGAGTGAAGTTCCCTGTGTCTCCTTGGACAGTAACTAATTAGAAAATTGTCTGATTCAACTTGAATCTTCCACTTCCCATGGTGGGGGAGGTGCATGTTCTCCATTTAAGAAATTAAAAGAAAACATTCAACACATGTTTTCCCAGATTGTTTTAGTATTTGCTTGCTTACATGTTTTCTGTTCTAAATATAACTCTACATTTTGAGTAGGATAATTGATTTTCAATTGCAGACACTCACTGTTATAAAGAACCCATAATAGGCAGGGGCTACTTAAGTTGTCATAGGCACCTGGACAAGCTTGTCTCTTATTATTGTTTTCTTTTTGTAGAAGACAGAATGAATTGGTAGGACATTTCTAGTCTCCTAGGTTTTTTTTTATTGTAAATTATTCTGTGACAAAGTGAAGACAGATATTTCTTACTTTATTTTTTGATTTTGAAGAAATCAAAAGATTATATTAAACATTAGGTCAATAAATGTACAGTAATATTTGCATCTAAGTTTTATACTTTGAATTCAAATTCCTTTATATCTAAACCTGATTTTTTTTAGGAATGAAATGAAAAAAGTGAATGAGACGTATTAAATAAAATCTTTTTCATATGAAAAAAATGTCAGCATTACTCCTGACTGAAATATTAGATATAAAGCTTCAATGACTTATTAGTGAAAAATTTGTTTTCAAGTATTGAGTGTGTTCTTTCTTCAGAATTTACTAGCAGTGTTTCAGAGAATATTTTGATGTTCTCTGTGGGTTCCTTTATAAAACCAACACTGCATAGATCTTTTTAAAAAAAATATTATGATTGAATTTTTTTTTTAGTATTTTCATAGCTATCATATAAATTCTGTTGTAAGGATGTGCCTCTAAGAAGTATAAATATATTGGAGGAAACATGTCAAGCAGCATATGTCATACAAAGAACTTTGAGTATCATATTTTTATGGGATACAACAAATCATATGAAATTTAGCTTCAAAGATAACAATTGTTTGAATTCTCAAGTTGGTATTTCACAATAAACTTGTACTGTTGTATTTTAAAAGCATGTCAAAATTATTCAGTATATTGAAGTACAGGAGAAGTGACTCTCTGTCCCAAAGAAAATAATATTAAAATAATTGCATGAATGTAATATAAAACATTACATTGTTTACTTATTAATATTATTTCCCTGGTTTATTTCTGTATTTATGGTTTATTTCTGTTCAGTGTTTCAGAAAAAAATCTCAGTTATTAATATTTTATCATTTTCAATTTATACTACTATATCAAAACACAGCCTCATACAGGAAAACACCTATAATCCTAGCATATTTAGCAACCCAGGAGGAAGATAAAGATGGACTTGCAATAAAATTTGGCCAGTTGGAGTACAGTGGTCCTGCTTAACTTCATATAGCATATAAATATAAAGTGTATATATACACACAAGTATTATGGATAGCACTGAGGTAAACATTGATATGCAAGTATTGTGTTTCATTGAGTCACTGTCTTTCAATTCAATATGATTCATTTGCATAGCAAGGTCATTTATTATGTCGAATTTTATATTTTAAGAACCTCCATATTGATTACCATAGCAGCCATACAATAGCCAGGGATCTGATTCTGGAAGGTCCTAGAATTTCCAAGTACTTGTGGCTCTTTGCAATTAACTATACAGACACATGTATACAGAAATAATACAATTTCAGGCTCTTTAACAGGTTCATTTCATCTTTCCATCCTCTCTCTGAAGCAAGCCCCAACACACCTAATAGTAGTTATGAGACAGGCTGACTCCATGACAGTCTTCAGATCCACAATTTAAGAGGCTAGTCTTAAATCACTGTTTCCAAGTGCTGGACAAGTCTAGACAAGTCCAGGCTGCAAAAGCAACCCTTTCCCACACCCTCAACCCCAAAAGATTTCCTCAACCACAGCTTCCAGACTACCCCAAAAATTCTACTAAATTGTACCTAGAGACAGAGCCAGTAATAGAAGTCACTTACCCCTACCTGGAATTCCCTTCGTTTGCTTTAAATTTGCCTATAAACTCACTTGGGAGCCACCATATTAGAAGATTGTAGTAGACCCCAACATACTAACTTTTACAAATTAAAACACTCTTTTCTTTTACATACTATTTGAGTACAGGGTATCATTCTTTAAGGAATCATAGATCCAGTTACACCATCACCTCTGAGAGGAGGGAATGAGAGATAGAAAGTCAAACAGACTGGTTGGTAAAAGAGAGATAAAGAGGGGATAAAAGTTATATGTGTGTGTGTGTGTGTGTGTGTGTGTGTGTGTGTGTGTGTGTGTGGTTATTTTCTGAGAGGGAACATGTCTCCGTTTCTCTCCAGACTGAAGACAAGAGCATCCTTTGTAGGCTTTTGTCTTATACATGCAGTTGACTTGATGGTGGACTGGAACTTCCTCAGACTCTGTAGTCTACTTCCCTGCCTCAGCTGAACTAATTTACATTCCCATCAGCACTATGTAAATTCACCACTTTCTCCTTATCTGTGTAAATTTTATTTTATTTTATTTTATTTTATTTACTCAGTTACTTTACATCCCGCTCTCTGGCCCCTCCTGGTCACCCCCTCTCATAAACCTTCCCTCATCCCCCTCCCCCTTCTCCTTCCAATAGGTGAGTATACCCTGGGTATCCCCTGGCATTTTAAGTCTCTGTAAGCCTAGGCACTTCATTGACCACTGAGGGCAGATTAAGCAGCCCAGCTAGAAGAACATATTCCACAGACAGGCAACAACTTTTGGGATAGCTCCAGCTTCAGCAGTTCAGGACTCAACTGAAGACCCAACAACGCATGTGCTACATACATTTGGGGAGGCCTAGGACCAGCCCATGTATGTTCATGAGGGACTATAAGGGATTTCTCCAGCCCCACACCCTTCTTACAGCTTCACCCTCCTTTCTGAGGTCAAGGGTAGTCCAAATTTTATTCTCCACCTACAAGAATATTATTGAATAAAAAGTTCTCAGACTGACAATCACCTGACCCTCTGAAAAGTCCCAGGTAGAGTTCAAATATGTATCATGCTTGCTAGCTAATAGATTTAAAGGTCAACATGCTTAGTCAATAACTTTTAACTGTAACCTTTCTGATGTAACCTGTGCCCCTAAAAAGTATAAAAACTGCTTGTAATAGTCATTTGGGGTCGACTTCTAGTCACTTGCCTCAAGGGACTGATTGAAGGTAGACCTGGGCACAGTGGAAAATAAATCTTTTGCTTTTGCATTGATCTGTGTCTTGTGTCTCAGGGCATCTCTACTACTGATCGAGGGTGGAGCCTTACATTCTTTGGTTGGGGGTTCAGTCTTTGAGATCCCCAGGGGTCCAGGTTAATTGATTCCTTTGGTTTTCCTGTGGAGTTCCTACCTCCAAAATCCTGCCTCCTATTTTTCCATAAGAGTCCCCAAGCTCCATGCACTGTTTGGCTGTAGGTGTCTGCATATGTCTGAGCCAGCTGCTGAGTGGAGCCTCTCAGAGGACAACATGCTCCTGTCTGCAAGTATAACAGAGTATCATAAATAATGTTAGGGATTGGTGCTTGTCAATGAGCTGGATCTTAACTGAGGCAGGTTATTGGTTGGCCATAACCTCAGTCTCTGCATCATCTGCTATGCCTGTAGAAAGGATAAGTTTTTGGATTAAATGTTTTGTGTATGGGTTGGTGTCTCTATTGCTCCACTGGTGTCGCTGCCTGGCTACAGAATGTAGTCTCTTCATGTTCCCTATCCCCATTGTTGTGAGTCATTTCTAAGGTAACACCCATTGATTCTTGGGTACCTCCTTTAGCCCAAGTTTCTGTCTCTTCTTGCAGGTGGTCCATCACATCTTCACTCCTGTAAGTTGCAGATTTTCATTCATCTAGCCATCTAGCAATCTTTCCTGTGCTTTGCCATACTTGATCCTGAACCCCCATCCCCTTCCCCTATTCTTCTCTTTCCCAGTTTGATTTCTCCTAGAGCCTCTTAGGACTATCACATTCCCCCTTATAAGTGATATGCAAGCTTCCTCGCTTGGATTTTTCTTCTTGTTTATCTTCCTTGGGTCTGTGGAGTATAACATGGTTCCTGCATTTTATGGCTAGTGTCTACTTATAAGTGAGTACATATATGTATGTCCTTTGGGGACTGGGTTACATCACTCAGGATGACATTCTCAAGTTCCATCCATTTGCCTGCAAAATTCATAATGTGTTTGTTTTTAATAGCTGAATAGCATTCCATTGTGTAGATATATCGCATTTTTTATACATTCTTCAGTTGAAGGACATCTAGGTTGTTACCAGTTTCTGACTCTGCAAATAAAACTACTAAGAACATAGTTGAGCAAGTATCTTTGTGGGATGGTCTAGCATTTTTTCTATATGCCCAAGAGGAACATACCTGGTTCTTGAGGAAGAACTATTCCCAGTTTTCTGAGAAACCTCCAAATTGATTTCCAAAGTGGTTGTGATGATTTGCATTCCTACTAGCAATAGAGGAGTGTTGTCCCTGCTCTACATCCTTGCCAGCATGTGCTATCACTTGGGTTTTTAACCTTAGCTATTTTGGTGGATGTAATATGGAACTATAGATTTGTTTTGATTTGCATTTCCCTTTGTGTGTGTTTGTGTGTGGGGGGGTTTACTATCTTTTTTCTTTATTATCTTTACTCTTTTTAAAAGTACAATTATTATCCACCTCCTCCTCCTTCTCCAAGAGGATGCCACCACTCCCAACACCCTCACCCTGGGGTCTCAAGTCTGCTTAAGTCTTTGTACCAGTGTCATTGCACGACTGTGAGAAAAATGTGGCTTGTGTTATACACAAAATGATTCTTTAGAATGCAGCAAGCCTGCTATTTATTTTATTCATAATTGTGTGATGGCAATATACCCTTACCAATGATACTTAAGAAAAATGGTTACTTGGGCTTCCAAATTGAGGCTATAATACATCATGACAAAGAAATCAAGACAGGATGAACTTAAAGTGGGTATTCATATGATATACTGAGTCAGAATGCAGAAAATAATGAATCTTTCTGCTCAGCTCACTTTCATTGTTTTCTATAGTCAAAGATTCCAGTCTAGTGAATGACTCTACAGGGAATGTGTCTTCCACAACAATTAGCTCAACTTAAGATAGTTTCTCATGGGTGTAACCACAAGCAGATCTCATTGAGTTGACAATTGAGATCAACCATCACAGTTTACATTTCTGTTTACTATAATAATTGTGTTGTTATACTTCTTTCAAATTATGATTATAATAAATATATTCACATTATATGTGTTTAAGGCATTTGGAGCCACTAAGACATAAAAGTCATGCTACTATGATTTTTACAATAATTTATCACACAGGCATAATAATGCTCACACAGACAGATATGTATACTCTCACATGTACATAAAATATATATGTATGTCTGAAAAGAACCACAGAGCATATATGTATTAATATGTTTCTTAATTTCTTATTTATGAACTAGAAAATTAAATTCTATTGTCCATTGATTCTGTTGTTGCAGTAGTCTCCAGGTATTTGTGTCTTCCAAGGAATTAATTCAGTAAGAAGACACAAATAATTTAATTAAAAGTTCATGGAGCAAAGGATGAGAAAGCACTGTGAAGAGAGATTAAAGTGGGGTATCCCACAGGTGCTCCCCAAAGCATGGAGCTTCTAAAGCACACGGGATTTTATGCTTTGTATTATAAGAAAGATTCTTTATGAATATTTATGTTATGAGAGTGAAATATCCATTGCCTACAGTGCTTTTTTTTTTCTAAGCAAAAGCATATTTCTTCCTATGGTACTCTAAAGACCACAATGTAATAACATTATAATGAAGCTAAAATCTTCTGAGGATACTGATATGTTGATAGTACATATGTCAGAGAAAATATTCTGTTGCCTTAGTTCTTGATATAGCAGACAATCTATATGGAGCCAAAATGATAAGTAAGCATTAAGGGGAATTTTCTGTCATGAAGGGAGACAGATACAGGCATATAGTCATAGCTCATGTCTATATCCTTTCTTAAGCAGTTCAAGTTTTCATGATTGACCACATGGCAGTCTGTAGGTTAAGAGACTTTTCTCCTAGTGTTAAGACATTTGACTATTGTGATTATTGAGGACTGATAATGAAACCTGTATCAAGGATTTTACCATAGTCTGTTAAGTATGTAAATAAAAACCAGGCATACTGTCTTGTAGGTTACATTTTTCAAAGTTCTACCTCTTATGCCTATTATCGACGTGATATAGTGGCTATTATACATCTTACTAAAAACCTTATATTCATAAATTTTGTCAGGATAGGCTGGGTTTCATATAAATGATTATTTCAGAAAAGAGTGGTACTTACAAATGTGATTCATGAGGAAACACATAAACAGGACTTTGCTTCTATAAAAAAAATGCAGAGGTCTTCTTAATCTGCAACTAGGAAATGATATATATGAAGAATAATGTGGTAGACAGAAGAATTGGATTCTCTAACATCACTGATCAAACTTACGTCCCTAATCTTGGCATATAAGAAATAAATTCTCATTTACGGTAAGCTACTCACATTCTGTTACAAAACCTGAGTAAGTTGGATTAGTCCTAGTAACAAAATGTCATAATGATTATTGTCTTAGTTAAGGTTTCCATTGTCATGAAGACACACCAGGACCAAGACAACTCTTCCAAAGGACAACATTTAACTGAGGCTGGCTTACAGGTTTAGAAATTTAGTCCACTATCATTAAGACAGGAAGCATGGCAATGTCCTGGCAGGCAGGGTACTTGAGGACCTGAGAGTTCTACATCTTCATCTGAAGGCCTCTAGGAGAAAAGTGACTTCCAGGCAGCTAGAATGAGGGTATTAAAACCCACTCCCACAGTGACACACCTACTCCAACAAGGCCACACTTCCTAATGGTGCCACTCTCTAGGCCATGCACATGGAAACCACCATACCACCACCACACACACACACACTCAAACTGGAGATGGATAGAAACCTAGGGAGGGAAGTGAAAAGAAAGAATGGAAGAAAGTGAGGACTAGAAGTAGGGAATAGAAAAGAAGGGACAAAGAAAAAGAGGGATAGTAGACAAATGGAGAGGAACAAAACAGACAAAACCCCAAACAGCCAGAAATTAGTTCTTTATTAACTAAATATAATTAATAAAACTCTACTGAGAATTAATAACAAAGAAAAATGCAACTCTGTATCAAAAATGAATACCATGCTTACAAAAGTGATAAATAGGAAGAAATGAAAAATTAATACAATGTATGATAACTCATACATGGTTCCAGTCATGGAAGATGTAGCAGAGGATGGCCTGGTAGGGCATCATTGAAAAGGCAGCCCTTGGTCCTGTGAAAGCTTGATGCCCCAGTGTAGGAGAATACCAGGACAGGGAAGTGGGAGTGGGTGGGTGAGTGGTGGGTGATCACTCTCATACTATCAGGGTTAGGGGGTGAGAGTTGGAGTTTCCAGGGTGTTCGGGAAGCCTGGAAAGGGTGTAAGACTTGAAATGTAAATAAAATATCCAAATAGAAAAAAGTAAAACAGAAAAAAATGTAGGAAAAAAAACTGTATACAAAAAAAAAAAACCAAACAATTAGTTAATAACATTTCAACACACATAAGGCCTGCATTACTTCACTAGTTTGTCTTACCAAAACATTAGGGAATAATTGTCATAAATTTATGTATTTATTAGGGAATGAAAAAACATTTCCCAAATTGCTATCAATAATCTCATGCCTTAATCAAACAAAGATATTACTTGGAAATAAATACAAGCCATAGAAAAGTTGAGAAAAATCAATATCCATGAATAAAAGAAAGCAATAAATGCATAAAAGATTAACAAAATTGAGCCATTAGTAATATAATATTTGAAAATTAAAAGAGTGACCTCCTAAAAATAAGAAAAAACAATAAAACAGTTAATGAAAAAGTAGTAAAAAACTAGAACATACATTTATGGCTTCAAAAATATCAGAGAAGTAAGTACAAATCAGAACTGTCTTCACAAGAAGTATAAATAATTAAAAGCAACAATTATAATCATTTGTATAATAAAATGTGTCCATATATTTAATGAGGAATTAGAACATATAATCAAATATAAAACTGCTCTCATTTTATGTAAATGAAAAAATATTGAAATTTTTGACATAAAACTTGTCACAAAGTATACAATTATGAACAAATCAATAAATAATGCTATAAATCTATGATGATAGCACTCAACAAAAGTTGAGCAAGTAAACACATGGTAAATATTCATTGACTAGAAGATCCATTCCTGTTAGAGAGCAGGTCTTTCAGAATTGAATTCCAGTCAAATTCCACGTCTTTGCAATGTTTCAAAGATATCAAGAAAATTTTTCTAATGACAAACGAAAATGTAATATATGTTATAATATATCAGAAATTATATAATATATATGCAATATATGTATATATAATAAAAGTGCAAAAAGATTTAGGAATAACTACCAAATTCAGAAACTTGAGTTAGCTAGTGGCAAGTATTAATTTGGTCAGGTTTTTGCTTGCACAACATAAAATGCATGCCTAATAGAAGCCTGTGCTGAGTCATTGGTAAGGTCAGATCTCCAGATAAATATCAAGTTCTCCACATAAACAGATAGAATGTAATATGAAGGAAGATAAATTGCTGAACACTATACATTAATTATTCTCTCTTTTCTATGATAAAACTATTGATAAGAAACAGCTTAAACAAAGAGGACTTATATTGTATTATGGCTGGAGGGAGTGTCACCTTCAAGGTGACAAGTATCATGAGGCTTCCTTAAAGCTGATCGATCCTCTTTGTATGTAGCTGCCTACAGCTACATGCGAACAGGTTTTCTGGAAGGGAAGTAGGAGCCTAAAGAATAAAGGGAACCGGACAGCGAGAGGGAATAAAAAAATGGGACCAAGGCATGGTGTGCTTTCAGTCTGCCATGTGTATTCAACTGTGTAACAAGCAGGCAGGCAAAAGCCTTCAGTCTGCCATCATCCTGTGGCCCCGTCAGCATCTTCATCTTCCGTCTCTGGAGGCAGGAGTTCTGTAGCAGGAACTTGGAGAGAGGTGTGGCTGTTTGTGGCAAGCCAAGGTCTGAGACAGTCCTCTCTTGGCTGGAGGAGGGTCACATTTGTATCTTCTTGAGGGACTAACAATCAGAGAATCCACAAGAAACTGACATAACTTTAAATTCAAAAATACACACAGTGACCCACGTATTCAATAAAGCCCAGACATCTGAGTGGTTTTAGAACCTTCTATAACCACATTGCCACTGTTGTCCAGGTACTCAAGCACATGAGTCTATGAGCAACTTTTCACATTCAAACTTTAACACACTATTTAAGTGTGGCCTCACCACATTTTATGTAGTTTGTTAATGCTAGTGATGTTGTATAAAGTTGTATAGTTTCCATTCTTGTTCCTTCATTGTTAGTGGACAAAGTTATTTTGAAAGATAAAAGAAACAGTATAAAACATACTAACATCAGTATAACTAGGACCCTACTCTCTTAGTTTCATATGTGAAAAAAATTTAAAAAGCAAGACCCACAAAAATGAGCAAATAAGAAAAGCCACAAAACAATATCTCTTACAAAGAGGATCTAGAAATTGTGATGAGTGTTGAGCGTGTGTTCTCCCTCTCTCTCTCTCTCTTTCTCTCTCTCTCTCTCTCTCTCTCTCTCTCTCTCTCTCTCTCTCTCTCTCTTTCTCTCTCTGTGAGTGTGTGTGTCTCATCTATGTGTCCTCTGGCAGAGGCAGGAGTTAACATCCAGTATCCACTTCTATATCAACCTATTATTAAGACAATGTTTCTCTCTGAGCCTGAATTTCACAAGTTGTGGGATTGGCTAGTTAGAGAGCTTAGGTATCCATTTTTATTTTTGGACAGCATTGAAGTTACAGGTATAAGCTCCCAGAGTTGGATGGTAACAAGGCTTCTGAGATTCAAGTTCAGGTCTTCATCCTTGCACAGTAAGGAATTCGTCTACAGAGAAATTACCAAAATCTGGAACTCAATTTCTTTGCAAAACAGCCAGTGAATATATTCTTCACAAATTGTTGCCTAGGTTGACATAGAAAATAATTAATGATTAATTTTAATATTTTATATACTCTCATGAAACTCGTTTGTAAATTCAGGTAATGAAGTATCATAGTAAATAAAATCAAAGTTTTGGAAGAAAATATTGAAATAAATAGTATTTTTTTATTTTTTTAACCTACTTTTTATGAGGCAACCTGATTTAATTAAAAAATAATTTTATTAATATAATTTTATTAATATTAAGAAAATATTACAAGAAAGTATGGATATTGTGAATATTTATATAAATCTATACTTATATAACACTTAAAAATGTAATAAAGATGTATACAGATTCATCAGAGGAAAATTATTCCAGTATTATTACAATATAAGATATAATCTAATGCAATACAATTATTAAACTAAGTCTTATTATGATTTTATAGACATTTTAAGCACCAACAATTGTAGAAGAGGAGAAATGTAAAAAGAAAATAAAGATGAGAGAAATAGAATTGTTCACAAGTTGGAGTTCATGTAACTTAAAGTGTGCACAAATGAAGAACAGTCTTTCCGATGTTTTATTATTAAGATCATTGGAAATACTGAAATGCATCCCTTGTATAACTCAAAATGAGCTGCCAAAGCATCATTGAGAAAACGAATTGCCTCAGGATCCAACTCAGTACTGACATCAAATGTAATTGGGCCCTTTCATCTCTAACTTAAGAAAGTGGTCAAATTTTCTCTGTGTGAGCCTTCAGCAAAGTTGACCTCTTTAATGGAAGAGTGACTTTCAACAAAATACTACTTTCCAACTTGGTTAGCTCTTAGTCAAAATGAAACTTATAATTAAAGAAACTCTCAAAACCTTCATCAATTTTGCTGTTAGAAATTCATCTTTAGGAGTAATGTTGTTTACTTTTATACAACACTGAATCACTAAAGCCTTATTTATTTGTCCAGGCTCTAAGGAAAGAAATGACTTTTATTGCAGTTTCCTATGTGAGGAAGAATGAAGACAGCTCCATTGGAGATGATAAACTAGGAAAACTGAATACTTTGTTGAGGGTTCCTCATATTTTCAGAGTACACAGGCACAATAGATTCTGAAATCACCTCTGTCATTAGAGATTTTTGGAGCTAATGGACAGCACAAATTGGATTAGTTGATTTTGTTTGTTTGTGGGGGCAAAGGTGGAGGTTGGACCTGGAAGGAATGAGAAGCAAGTGTGATCTGGGTGCATTGTACAAACGTCTCGAGTAATTAATAAAAATATTCTGTTAGGGGTAGAAAAAAGGAATGCAGAAAAGGTTAGGGGAGCGCATCTTGGATGTGTCGGTAGGCATTTCCAGAAACAGCTAGATCATAAAGATTCTGCTGCACTGAGTGGAGAAAAGTTTATTTGGCTGCAAACACAATGACTTTATTGGGAGTGAAAAGTAAGAGAGGCCCTAGTCCAGGCTTCAGACAAAACAGAAAGACAGGAAGAAAGAGAGAGAGAAAGAAACAAAAGAAAGGAAGAACAAGGGAACAGTAGTCATGGTTTATAGTTGGCAACTGGAAGAAAAACTACATAAACATATAACAAAGATAGTGGATGAAGATCATGTATTTATCCACCAGAAGAAGGAAAAATCAACAGTAATTTCTGTTATCAAGTACCAGTCTTCATACTTGAATTGGCTCATAATTGATGCTTTTCATGCAGTGTGATTTGGACAGAGATGTTGTTCTTATACAAGAATGTATCTCACCTTCATCCCATTTTCCCCCATCTTTTTTAGTTTCATAATATGCCTCAAAAAAAAAAAAGAAAATTTTTTCACATATCCCATAGTCTTTATTTCCATACTACAACATATTCATAGCATCAGTATGTTGATTTTAGGTATGATTGTAACATTGCTTTTATTTCTTTGCTTTCTTATACCCAAAAGATACAGGGAAGTGGTCCCTTGATAGTGAAGTATCAGAACCTACTGATTCAGGACTGGATACCTTCAATAATAGACAGAGCAGAGAAGGGAAAGTTAAAGAGAGATAGTGAAAGAAGAAAAACAGAAGAGAAATGTGTGAGTGGACAAGCTAATGTATTTACAGATTGATAGAATAATAATTGGATAATTGTTGATACTGAGTAAAGACATATGCTGTCTGTCATGTATGTTTCAAACATTCTTTTACAAAGCAATATGAAAAATAATTCATAAAGTAGTTAGAGGAGGCTTTTGGCATTATTGAAATCTAGATGGCAGAAATTTGCATTAGAAAAATAGCTTTGAGTATAAATCTGTGTCTCAGAATACAATAAATCACAGTAATGACAAATCAATATTTAATCACACAAAATATAAAGTGAGTTTAAAGGAAAATGAATGCATTACTCCCTTCTAATTTACAAGGCCTGTGGTAACTGAATCATTTCTGCAGTATAGTCTTTGTAATTATGGAAAAAGAAACTAAAAACTGTAGCTGAGTTTTACATTTCATTAATTTTCTATTCGCTTTGATTATCTCTTAAGTATCATTATATGGAAATTTTTTGTGAATCTCTTTATAAGAACAGGGAAAATTAACCAGTGTGATTATTCAAACTAGTTAGCCAAATATTTGGGAGTTAGAGAAAGTAGGATCAGGAATGCAGGGCTATCATTAGCTATATATCAAATGTGGAAACTGGCTGCATTAGTGCTTGTTTTAACAAATAAAACAAAACAAAATAAAAAAATAAAAAAAGACAAAAGAATCCCCAAAACAAACAACAAAACCCCACAATGTTCCTTCTGTTCTAAAATACTTCAGATTTAACATGTTGATGTTTACAAGAATTCATCTGTCTACTTCCTGGCTAGTACCTGATATTGGTAGTTCATTATCTGTTTTTTTTTAAATTTGTTCAAGTTTTTATTATTTTATTATTATTTTATTATATTCAATAGTATAATATAGAAACTAGGACCTCATTTTCCTGGAATTTCATTCCTTTCTGTGGGTCCTTATTCTTGTTGATAAAGAAATTTAAAGATAGATTCAGAAGGAAATTTGAGGACCATTGTCTTACAGTTGAGGGGGAAAAGGTAGTTCAACCAAGTTGTAAATCATAGTAACTGACATCAGGAGAAATCCTGATAGGACATGCCATGCTTTTAGTTAGCAAGAAAGGTGAGACATTTGGTGTTAGAAGTCTGTCAACAACTCTATACAGCAGAAATATGATTGTCTTCAGAGGGTGGGGGGAATGAGAAAATGAGAATACCCATGCAAACACATTTAGGATTGTGTCTGATCCTTAGGCAAGATATTAAGGGGATTACAAAAATTATACATTTTCAATTAGAACTCAGAGGTAGTTTAGCTGTGAAGATTTCCAAGCAAATGCATAGAGTGAGGGGCTTCTGGGTAATTCAAATACATTGCCTATTAGGAAATAATTATTCTTCTCAGCTCCTCACCATTTTCTAGGATGATTCTGGTTTCCTGATGGGTGTTCTCCTAACAAGAATATTGACAGTTATAATTGGACTAACTCCTAAGTGAGTGGACAATACAATATAATGTTCTATTATTTGCAGCTGAACAGGAGATCATTTTTACTCAGGGCTAGAGATAGAACTTAGTTTATTCTCTTTTGACTAAGAAGAAGTAATTTTCTCTTAACACAACTCAAATAAGTAAGGCTTGATACTCCCACCTTACCATATGAATTTTAAATCCTAAGAAGGCCAAGTTTCTCTTTCTAGTGTTACCTAGGAAACAGTAGTGGTGAACAAATACCACCATGAGGGAACGGTTCATCCTTCATGGCCTCAAAGCCTGATTGAGTCTGTCTAGCTATCTTGTTTAAAATAATTCTATATTCTGTAAGCAATGTTTAAAGTTACACGTGTTTCCAAAAACTTTTCCTTGAATCTATCTCATATTTTATATACACAGTACTTTTAAAAAACAGAAGTTTTATATGCTGATGCAATCCCTAAAATGAAGGTTTTTTATAATATAATGACAGTTTTCTATAATAGCTGTAAAGCTAAACCACCTCAACAAATGAAAGCAAATAGGCTGCCAGAGTTGTTACCTTCTATTTCCTTCTACCAATATTTTTATTCATACATTATCTCATATATTTTGTACAAATTGTTTCACTCATTCCTAGATTCTCAGTTATTATACTAGATTATTTACACGTGGAAATTCAAATATGTGTTTCCTATATTTGAAAATACACTTCACCTTAAGTCACCATTTCATCTTTATTTCAGATTTATTGGTCATGTGTGTTTCTTCCAAATTAAAATGAACATTAGAAGATAGAAGGACAGCTTTCATGTCCAGTGTGTGTGCTTTCTGTGTAAGAATCCTAGTTGGATTTTATGTATGTTGGCTTTAAGATGCCTTCCATAGTCTCAAAAACTTGAATGCTATTTCAAAGTGGAAGATGCTGTTTGGGGAGGCTTACAGTGCAGTCTTGTTGGAGGAAGTATGTCACTGGAGATGCGCTTTAAAAATTTGAAGACTCTTAGTATTTCTAGTTCAGTCTGTCTGTTTCATGCTTGTACTTCAAGATGTGAGCCATCAGGGTCCTGTTGCTGCCACCAGGCCCACAGCTTGCTGTCATGTCTTTTCCAGATTACTAAACTCTTCCACTTTAGAACAATAAGTGAAACAAACCCCTCATTCTGTAAGTTGCTTTCATCACAGCACTTTCTCACAACAATAGAAAAGTAACTAAGACATCAAGGAAGCAAAAATAAATAAAATTAAACCATCCATGTGAACATAATACATATTAAATGATATCTCACTATGTATATACTATTCAAGTATAAATAAATACTACATCTATATAGACCAGAATTAAGTTTTCAATGAACAATGACATATAGGCAAAATTAGAGATGTCTATTGGGGACATTTAGGAAAATTATGTGAGGGGAAAATTTAAATTTTAATGAAGTTATTCCAGAGCCATAATTCAGTTTTACAGAGTATCAAGCTTGATTGACATCCTAGAGATAACATGGCTTTGTATTATAACCTTGATATCTGATGGAAGTGTCTTTGGCCTTCTTCACAGGCTCCTGAGCTGGAGAGTTTATAGGGAGCAATCACATTCATCAACTGTTTCAGCATATTCCTAAACAGCAAGAAAAAGGAGAACTTGGGCTAGGGTGAGAGTATTGAGGGTGTCTTACATATTGTATACGTGCTTTTAATAAAGTAGAAGATAATTTAAAAAAAACATTGTCTCTATTGTTATAGATTGGTAATAGTCACAGAATATAGGATTGTGAACAAAGGTTATAGTTTGTTATTAAAAATACATTCTTTCCTGAGTATATCACATGATAGGTATTAATTTGTACAGAAAGAAAAAAAAAAGAGTAGCATGTCATCATCTTCTGTTCTTCCTTATGAAATAAGGTGCTGTCACGTCTCCAGCAGTGTGTCTGCAAGCGCAGTGCTACCCTCAGCAGGGGACGTGTTAAGCACCTTAGAGTGTGTGCTGTGCTGGGATTATTGCAGAGTGCTAATCTTCCCAGCACAGCTGGAAGAACTCTTGAAAATTGCTGCATTTGTCCTTTAGTTTGAGAACATTCTAGGGGCACAAAACTTGCCGTACACCTAAGTTTGCCCAGTTATACTGCTACCTCCATAAGTACACAGGTTAATAAGTGCAGACAATTCAATCTTTTCAGGGAATGTGCTTAGGAGGGCACATATGTAGTTTGCAAATTTGTCAAATACTCAAGCATTTGTAATTGGAATATTTATAGCTTTGTTGTAGTTGTCAAAAAATGTTTGCATTTTATTAGATTTTTTTATGTTGAATACATTTTCATTTTCATTTTATTAGATAACCTACTTTTGTAGACAGATGATCTTTTTAGTTGTACCTTTGTTTTTCAGGTATTTCCCAAGTGAATTGGATGCTGTTTGATGTACTTTTTCTGTCTGATAGTATGTGTGATGGTTTGAATATGCTTGTCCCAGGGAGTGGCACTCTTAGGAAGGTAGCCACTTGTGTAGGTTGGAGTAGGTGTGATCTGGTTGGAGAAACTATGGCACTGTGGATGTGGGCTTTGAGACCTTCCTCCTAGTCACCTGTGAAACAGTCTGCTCTTGGCTTCCTTCAGATGGAGGTGTAGAACTCTCAGCTCCTTCTCTAGCACCACGTCAGTCTGGATGCTGCCATGCTTGCTGTTAATCATGGATAATGGACTGAACCTCTGAACCTGTAAGCTCACCACAATTAAATGTTGTCCCTTGTAAGAGTTGCCTTCGTCATGGTGTCTTTTCACAGCAATAGAAAACTAACTAAGACAGTGTGTAAGCACAACCCTATTAACATAAAACTACAACCTCTATTTTTCATACCCAGAAAACATAGGCCAGTTTTGTGTTCAGTGATTGTTAATTTTGTGTATAAACCTGACTGGAATAAAACATGTCCAACTATGTGGTTAAGTGATGTTTCTGGGTATGCCTGTGAGACATACATAGATCAAATAGGCATTTGAATGGTAATAAGAGCCAAGCACATTGGCAGTGTCAGTGTGGATGACTTCAGATTATACAACAAAGCTCTGAACATCATGAAAGGGAGCACAATGTGGTTTATTGCTGATTCATTGTCTTGAGGTTGTTCTTCAGTGTTCTCTTATTTTTGGGTTCAGACCCTGTAACAAAATCTTGCCCACTTTGTCAGGTCTTCAGATTATAACAGATGACCCATTCAAGAGAATTTGTTAAAATAACAACTTAGATGGAGTATGGGTTCTCAAACTAACCAGACTAGTAAAGAAGGTGAGAAAAGCCAACAGCATAATATTCAGGAATCTCAACATTTCTTGGATAAATGACAAAGAAAATGTTCAGGAAGTTCAGTTCTCCTAGACTTATAAAATTGTGTACTTCCTGAGTCAAGAGCTTTAGGAGAAGATGTTTCAAAATGCTATACATATATTGTATCAGCTCATTTCACACAATATGTGTGTGTATGTGTGTGTGGGGGTGCTTCAATTTCTCAGCAGATCCACAAGATTTAAAACAAAGAATTATATTAGGAAAGCAGATATAATTTTCAAAGTTAAGTTAGCTTGAGGTTTTTTTTTCTTTGCTAATAATTCATGAAATGAAGAGACTTGTGCAAGGCAAAGGCAGGTTTGTGAATCCATAATTGTCTTACACACCTAATATTTGCTTTTCCAATTTGCGTTGTTTTACAAGAATACAAGACTTGATTTCCAACTGCATCATGGCATCTTTTAGGAGAAGGAACCTAATCAATGAAACATCCCAAATTATTATCCACTTGATAGTCTTCATAGGTTTGAGCTTTCTAAATCCATAAACAAATGATATTTACTAACCTAACCCTTGGCCAGGATTATTTATCTAATGATGATTTATACATAGTGATTCTTCTTATCAATTGTCTTCTTTATATTTTAACTGTGGCATTATCTTCCTAGTATTATGAATGGACTACAAAGCATTAGATTTAAACCTATATCATCCATACAATCAATCTCAAAGCTAGAATAAGGATTACATTATTTCTACTATACACCAGTTCTGAAGGTATGAATAAGAAACATCCTCTCCATGTGGAGTCCTCCTCCAGTAGAAGGACAGGGCATCAAATGGAGGGATGAGATTGCCATCTCATGGTCAGGAACTCTGACCCAGAATTGATCCTCTCTAGGGAAACTTCAGGGACAAAAATGGAGAAGATCCCGAGGGAGAGGAGATCTAGTGAGAGGCGCAGAATGAGATTCATCTTAGGGGGAGGCTCCAGGCCCTGATACTGTTAATGATGCTATGGTGTGCTTACAGATGGGAGCTTGACATGGCTGCCCTCTGAGAGGCACAACAAGCAGCTGAAAGAGTTTGATGCAGATATTTGCATCCAACCAATGGACAGAAGCTGCTGACCCCTGTGGTTGAATTAGGGAAAAGCTGGAAGATGCTGAGGAGGAGGGCAACCCCATAAGACCAGAAGTCTCAACTAACCTGAATCCCTGGGATCTCTCAGACACTAGAACACCAACCAGGCAACATACACTAGCTGATATGATGCCCCAGACATATATACAGCAGAGGACTGCATGGTCTGTCCTCAGTGACAGAAGATGCACCTAACACTGGAGAAATTTGAGGCCCCAGGGAGTGGGGAGCTTTGATGGGGTAGAGGTGGGAGAGTAGGACATCCTCTTGGAGAAGAGGGGACGTATGGGATGAGGAACTGTCATAGGGCAGACCAGGAGATGGGTAGCAACTGGACTATAAAGGAAGTTTAAAGAATAATAATAATAATAATAATAAAAATGTCCTCCCATAAGCTTATGCATTTGAACACTTTGTCCCATGTTTGTAGTGCGGTTTGGGAAGGTCAGGAACCTTTAGGAGCTGAAACCTGCTAGAGAATATGCAGTTTGAGATTTTGTAGCTGGCCCCACTTCCTGTTCTCTTCCTGCTTCCTTTGTGTGGGTGAACTGTAGACATTCTGTTTTCTGATTGTCTGAATTCATGCTCTGGTTCCCAGGAATTCCCTCCATGATGGATTTATTATCTTATTACCTCTGGAACTGTGAAACGAAATAAACACTTTTTTCCTTAAGTTACTATTTGTCAAGGTATTCTACACAAGCAAAAGATATAATATATATTGTAATTGATATATTATTGATCAACATATTTCCTGTTAAACACAAAGTCAAAGAAAAAAAAGTTTAAGTCAGTGAGTGATGTACTTAATCTCCCAACCCATGATTAAAATGAATTAACTGAATGACAACACAAAAAATTTAATGTACTAAACCTCACGAAATATTTTTCTTAAATATTCATATATATTAACTTTTCATAATATATCAGTGGAGTAAATCTTGGCAAGCACATGTATTCAACCTCTAGGTTTATATCTCGGTAGGAAATCATTTGTCAATTATTTTTTTAGTTTATGTGGCTATTAAAATAGTATCCATAAGCATCTATATGGTAACAGAAATTAATCTTAGTATTGAAAGTATACTGAGTTTTACAAGACACTGTAGACTTTATGATGTGGTAGGAAAAATTAAAACAATTGAAGATTTGTAATCGTATATTTTCCATGGTTTGATGAAAAGTAATATAAGTTTTTAACTGCAAAGTGGTCGGGTATGATTTAGTTTGTGTTTTAATTATTTTCCAATAGAGACTGACACAAATAAGATTCTCTTTTTCTAATTTTAGAGACTAGGTAGACTATCTGCACTGGAAGAAGTTTATTGAAGTTGATTCAATACAAATTAAGTAGAAAAAATACCTGGACTTTACTTAATTGTAGATATCACTCTGATGTAGGAAAAATCGATGTGGTAAACCATGGAGATGCAACTTTTAACCAGGTTAAATGAACTGATACATTTCAGAATATAGTCAGCGGAATATTTCAGCACATTTTAGAGAAAATAGAAATAGAGATAATTTGACAAAAATATACTTTGCAAATATCTATTGAACTTCAGCTTAGATAAAAATGCACTATTAGGTGGTTGCAGTCAAGAAAAAGGAGACATGCAGGATGAAATGATAAAAATATAGAAATATGTATTATGAATTTTTTATTTCTTATTTCATTATTTATTTATTTATGTATTTATGTATTTATGTATTTATTTATTTGGTTTTTCGAGACAGGATTTCTCTGTCTAGCCCAGGCTGTTCTGGAACTCACTCTGTAGATGAGGCTGGTTTTGAACTCAGAAATCTGCCTGCCTCTCCCTCCCACGTGCTGAGATTAAAGGTGTGTGCCACTACTGCCTGGCATGAATATTTTTTCTTGTAATTCTGGTAAAAACATAACTTGTTAACCTGAATTGGGTAGGTGTTTTATGAGAGACATCAGATGATAAACATTAAGATGTTAGATTATAGTTTATAGTGTCTCATTATAGACTATGTATGATATGAAGAGAAAAATTGTTTCTAGTTTTTAGCAGATCCCATTCAGGAAGAGCTGCAGTGGGCAAGTGAATATCCTGGAAAGAGCACACCTCTGTCTGTGCTCGGCTGCAATAGGTGTACCCTGTAGAAGCATGGTGGTAGGGGCTTCATTCCAGGATTGCTTCTTGCTACTGGTGTGACTTCTCATGTTTGCCATTGCTATATTCCTCATATATGTTTTCTGATCATGGGGAGACCCTCACTGCCTATAGCCTAGTGTGATTGATTCCTGCATGATAGCCCACGCAGTTGGGCAAGTATTTGCAGATCACCCTGGAGGTGAATGGATAATTGAGATAGAGGTACATGGATAATGAATTGAGATAATGCTGTTGAGATGAATTAATGATTTCTTGAAATTAATTTAAGTAGTTTTAGGAAGTTAGTTTGATTTAAGTAATTTTGGGCAGTTAGGGTACTCAATAGAAAGTTTAATGCTAGAATCAAGAATAGAATGTGGTCCTTCCACATAGACAGCAAGGTTATTAACTGAGCACAGTGAGTTTTCATGGGTTACAAGCACATAATTGTCCTAGGAAGAAAAACAGTCTTGGGACAAGTTCATTATCAAAGAAAACATTCCTTTTATGTTGGGTCTGAGTTCCTGGTTCTTCTATCTAGGGATAGAGTCATAGATTTCCATGTGCACCGTGAAAAGGAAAAGTCATGAATAAAGTCTAATTAATCTCATTATGAAAATAAGAACAGAGAACAGATGATTAGTCAGTTTATCTGATTAAGACTTTACAAATAAGATATAAAACATATGTCCTGTTTTTTTTTCTTTTTTTTTTTTTAAATTAGGTATTTTCTTTATTTACATGTAAATTTCTCCTTTCCCAGTTTCCCCTCCAAAAACAAACAAACTGTTGCCTCTCCCCTCCCCATGCCTGCCACCCCACCCTCTCCCACTTATTGGCCCTGGCATTCCCTTACACTGGGGCACAGAACCTTCACTGAGTCGAGGTCTTCTCCTTCTATTGATGATTGAATTTGCAGTCCTCTACTATACGCATGCTGCCAGAACAATGAGTCCCACCATGTATAGTCCTTGGTTGGTGGTTGAGTCCCTGGGAGCTCTGAGGGTACTAGTTAGTTCATATTGTTGTTCGTCCTAGGGGGCTGCAAAACAAATTTTTGTCAGCTAAGCATAGAAAAAGATTTGCTCTTATAGACTTGGCTTACTCAACTTTGTTAGTGATAAATGAATTATGGCCTTGAGGTTATGTTGAACTTTTAGAAGGAAAATTAGATGCACAATATTTAGCTAGTTATGAATTTCAAAAGAATATATTATCAGTAATCCTGTTATTATCTTCTTTTGTGTGATGATTTTAATCTGTTTTTGAAGAATATGATTTTGTGGTGATTATTTTTAGATAATGTGTAACTTGTGGCTATGAGGTAATCTTCTTACACAGACAACATTGTCTTAGGTGGTACAACAGATTAAGGTATAAATTTGTTGGAACCTGCTAGTTGGAGCTTTGCTCCATGTAACTAATATGTCTGTCTGTATGTATGTATGTATGTATATATGTATGTATGTATGTATTACTTGTATATGTGAAGTTGTTAGAGTTTGTTGGAAATTGCTTCAACCAAGTATGTGTGAATATGTGACTGTGTGTGTGTGTGTGTGTGTGTGTGTGTGTGTGTGTGTTTTCCTTTTCTCACTAGTCCCAGAGATTTAAATTTTGCTCCCTCAGAAGAAGTCTGCTCTTCTGAGGGACCCGTTCTACACTCGTCCTTCCTTGTTTCATCCTTTGGTGTCAAAGTTGGCATTTGACAAGTTCTTTTTTAAATATGTTTTGTTCTCTAAGAATTTCATACATATGTATAATTCAGATTAGTCTGTTCTTTATATGTTTTCTTATTTCCTCCTCAACCCTGTCATTCCCTCTGTTCTCTGTACTAGTCTCTTTCCTGGATTTATAACTTTGTTGTTTGTTTGTTTTGTTTTGTTTTGTTTTGTTTTTTTTGAGACAGGGTTTCTCTGTGTAGCCTTGGCTGTCCTGGAACTCACTCTGTAGACCAGGCTGGCCTCGAACTCAGAAATTCACCTGCCTCTGCCTCCCAAGTGCTTGGATTAAAGACATGTTCCACCACTGCCCAGCTATTCATAACTTTTGGATTGTCTTATGACAAGTTTAGTTTTATCAGAATCATTTTCATGCTTATGACTTGTGTAGGAATCTACACCTATATACGCTTTGTAAGGGGTAGGGGATAGAGAAGAGAAAGAGGATGAAGGAGGGAAGGAGAATTTAACACTAAGAACTATATCTCATGGTTTTACACGTTATCAAAAAGTAAAATAATAAGAGGATGTTTTAGCTTTTAAAGATAAATGATTTTTTAAAGGTAACTTTTTAAAACTCTGCTTTATTTATGAGATAAAACTGGGATGAGACCACCTTTAATAGACAGACTTGGCCCCAGTTGAAGCAGGGTTCCACCTACCCATCTTCAAAAATTTTAATTTAGAAATGTTCCCTTCTAAAGTAAATACAGGGACAAAAATTAGAGCAATGATTGAAAGAAAGGCAACCTGGAGACCAGCCCAACTTGGGATCCATCCCATGCACACATACCAAATCCTGACACTATTACAGACACAGTATTGTGTGTGCATACAGGAGCCTGGCTTGGCTGTCCTCTGAGAGGCCTTACTAGCAACTGACTGAGACAAATGTAGATTCTTATAGCCAACCTCTGGATTGAGGTCAGGGACTCATGTGGAAGTGTTAGAGGAAGGACTGAAGGAACTGAAGGAGATTGCAGCCCCATAGGAAGAACAACAGTGTCAACTAATTTAGACTCCTCAGAGCTTCAAGAGACAAAGCCACCAACCAAAGATGAGATGGTTAATGGCCCAGAGCACATGTGTAGCAGAGGACTGCCTTGTATGGCCTCAGAGGGAAAGGATGTGATTAGTCCTGTGGAAACTTGATGCCCCAGGGAAGAAGGA
This sequence comes from Montemys delectorum, assembly GCA_019843815.1. Classification (NCBI taxonomy): domain Eukaryota; kingdom Metazoa; phylum Chordata; class Mammalia; order Rodentia; family Muridae; genus Montemys; species Montemys delectorum. The sequence continues at coordinate 53,951 of JADRCD010210703.1, forward strand.
TGCTGGTAGGGGTTAGGTAACGGCGAGCGCACACTATCTCAGAGGCAGGGCAAGGGAAGGAGAATGGGCTGAAGAACTCAACTCATGGCCTGGGAACCAGGAAACGGGCAATTTTTGGAATGTAAATAAATATAATAATTTAATTTAAAAACCGAGGCTGAGGAAAATAGTTACAAAACCATAAACAGTTACACAGAAGAAAAAGAAACAAAAAAAAATTGAAGGTAATCATTGTCATTTAAACTGTGAATTAAATCATGACTCAATTTAAGGCATTTGAGTAGCAAGATTTCTCAGGGTACAAACACACCTTGAACAACATTTCTGGACAAAATTATTTTCTACTCCCTCCCAGCTAACAGCATTGAAAATTAAATGAATTTCAAGTGAAGTTAGATGAAGTCATTCCATATTCATGACCCAATGTCTATCACATAGAAATAGGATTATTTAAATTAGGAGTTTGAAGAGTGTAATGGAGAACTATATTAATGGCTTGTGAAACGTGATCCTGCAGTCTAAAAATGACAGGGATAAATAATGCCTATTCATAGCCAGGGCCCCTTGGACATTTCTATAGAGAATGCTGGTGACTGAAATTATAACCTGTGCTTGAAGAAGAGGTTCATTCAAAAATGCAAGAAAAAAAAGTTAATTAACCCATGCCAGCCAATTTATTTTAATTGCATCTGTCTGTTCCAGCTTATAAATAAGTGCTACGGAGGTAGTTCTTTCATTTGAAATTGAAAGCACTAGGCATGCAGTAGTAAAAGGCTTCCACTTCACACTATTAACAGCTCACTGGTTTTATTTTTAACTTTATCCATGTTTAATATTATAAGCATAAAGCACAAAAAGTATAATTTCTAGAGAGTATATACTTTACATACACATGAACTTAGATATCTATAAGTAAATCACATTTATTTTTGTTTAATCAACTGGCTGTCAGTTATATCACTTTCAGGCTTAATTCCTGTTAAACACAGCACTTTTTATTACATAAAACTATAAGATCTCTTTATATCGGTAATGGTTAAATGAATCTCTTGCACTAAGCTTCATTCTACTTTTCTGTTAAAGATAAAACTGGACCCAAGACTAGTGGTATGCTCCCTCAATCCCTTCACTCAGGAGGCAAAGACAGTTGGATCTCAGAGTCCAAGGGCAACTTAGTTTACAAAGCAAGTTCAAGGCCAGACACTCTGTAAGGCCATGTCTCAATAAATAAACGAATGAATTAACAAGTTAAATTAAAACTAGGGTCAAATCACTCACATTGCATTTTATATATTTATACATTTCCCTTAAACATATTTTTATAGCTATTATTATACATTTAGAAAAAATATTAAAAACAAATTTAATCAATAGTTCTATTAATCAGCATAACTTAGGACACTACATACATACACAAACTTATGGGCCATTATAAAAGAAAAGCAGTGTTAAGAGAAAAGTTCATAGCACAAAGTACCCTCATAAAGAAATTGAAGAGGTCTCATACTTCTGAATTAAAAATGTATCTGAAGGCTCTAGAAAAAAAGAAGCAAACACATGCAGGAGGAGTAGACAGCAGGAAATAATCAAATGCAGGGCTAAAATCAATCAATTAGAAACAAAGAGAACAATACAATGAATCAACAAAACCAAGAGCTAGTTCTTTGAGAAAATCAACATCATAGACAAACCCTTAGCCAAAGTAACTAACTGGCAGAGAGACAGTACCCAAATTAACAAAATCAGAAACAAAGGAGGGCACATAACAACGGGGAGCACTGCAGACACTAAAACAATCATTAGGTCTTACTTCAAAAGCCAGCACTCTACAAAAATTTTAAAATCTAAATGAAATGAATAATTTTCTAGACAGATACCAATTATAGAAGCTCAATCAAGATCAGATAAACTCTCTGAATAGTTCTATAACCCATAAGGAATAGATTCAGTCTTTAAAAACCTCCCAACCATAAAAAGCCTTGAGCCAGATAGTTTCAGTGCAGAATTCTATCAGACTTTTAAAGAAAAGAGCTAATGCTAAAAACCTTGTGAAGGTTTTGTGCCCCAGTGTAGGGGAACGCCAGGGCCAATAAGTGGGAGAGGGTGGGGTGGCAGGCATGGGGAGGGGGGAGGCAAAAGGGGTTTGTTCTTGTTTTTGTTTGTTTGTTTATTTGTTTGTTTGTTTGTTTTTTGGAGGGGAACCTGTGAAAGGGGAAAAAAAAGAATAATGTAAACAGATATTGTCATTTACAACTTAGAAAAATGAGTGCTAGATGTTATAAATTTATTATTTTACTGGAGTTTATCAATGACTAAGAACCAATGAAAAAAACAGAGTAGTCATGATGAGAAGAGACAATGAATAGGACCATATGATTTCCAAGAAATAATTTAATGAATATGTAGGAACATAGTAGAGAATTTAAATCAAATGAGCCAAATCACACTATGAGGAAGAAACCTCAAAATATGCATGAATACATGAGAGGCTAAAAATAAAAATTTAAGAGGATTTACAAATTTTAAAATAAGAAAGTTTGATCTGGATGCAACTCAAACTTTTCATTGTGATTAAAACTTAATATTAAAATTACAAAATATTAGTTAGATATTAAAATATACCATAGTTTAATACTGTAATACAACCATTCTGGCCTAAGTTATACACTTCAAAACATAAGTTCTACAAATGAAATGGTGAGAAATTATTTCCAGATATTTAATAAAACTAAACACATTACATTCTAGGTATGATGATATTGTAGTATATAAACTATGAGTTACAGTTCATATTTATGAAACATCTGCATCTGATGGATTTGGGATACATATGCAATTTGGATAAGACATTTTTCTGAAAGCATAAAAGCTTAAATAACAGCAAAATATTCTCTGGCCACTCTCACAATCATTTTGCACCTGTAGCAATTTCTATTCAAGTAAAGAGCAGGTGGAAAGTATAAAATTTTCTTATTCTAAAAGAGCTCTACTACACATTATCTTCAGTGAAATACAATATCTTCAAAATTCACTTACAATTAGTATAATTCTGTAACACAATATTGGCACAAAGAATTTCATATGGTTCCTACGAGAAGTACTATCACATCAATTGATTTTCTCTATGCTTGCTACAGTTGGTCAATGTGTTTTTGCTGCAATGAAGAGATCTCTCAGTCCCAAGGCCTTATAATAGTAGTTAATACCATTTACTCAGTTTGAGTAAACAGCAGTATGAGAGGCCATCACTAGAAAATGGTCGCTCCAAAATGTGGGTTATCTTACATATTTCTTGACATTGAAATTTCAGAATGGTTTTAAATATAAAAAGGCATGAGAGAAGCATTGTTGTTGGTAAGCATAATATGTAGAATATAAATACATATTTTTGTGTGCATATGTGTGTGATCATGTGTGTACAATGAAATAGAGGACACTGAGATGCTTATAAATCTATAACTTCTACTAATTGTGTAATCAAGTATCTCACTTCTTTCACATCACAATTTATGTAGATATTGCATGATGATGACAATAGTTTTGAAGACAACACTACTTTTATCTTTTCCCCCAATATTCTCAAAGAGCCAAGAAAATTACATAAATAAATGCTTGCCTTAGTGTAGAATTCATTGAGCATGTCTCTGGTTCATAGCAGGTGATATGGTAGATATACACTATAATTTTACTACTTTAATTAAATAATAGCAACTATGGAAATATTAATATAGACATAACTTAGAACCTCATTCAACAAAGTGCTTGCTGCATATGTAATCAGACCAAGATATGATCATCAGTACACGTAGAACAGTCTTGTAATCCTAGCTCATGACGTGTTTGATATAGGAATTTTTATGTTCCAAGTTTAGGGAAAGACTTTGTTTCAGAAAATAAGGTAAGAATTATTCAAGAATGTAACCAATATTGACCTCTGCTCTACTCATAGGTACACATGCATCCACACAAACATGTCACCAACACATAAACATGCATACATATAAGTTTGAATGTTGTACAATATTTAAGCTTTAGAACTGTTAGTAATCTTTCTTTTTTAAAAAAATCACATTTATGGTAAAAGCTAAAGTGCTTGATTGTGAATGAATCTCAGGGCCAATTCTAGCATTCTTTTTATTTATTTATTTATTTTATTAGATTTTTTTTATTTACATTTCAAATGATCTCCTCTTTCTCAGTTTCCCCTCCCCCCAACAAAAAAAATCCCTATTCCCTCCCTACCCCTAGCTCACCAACCCATCCTCTCCCTGTTCCTGGCCCTGGCATTCCCCTACACTGTGGCATAGAACCTTCATAGGACCAAGGGCCTCTCCTCCCATTGATGACCGACTAGGCTATCCTCTGCTACATATGCAACTGGAGCCATGAGTCCCACTATGTGTACTCTTTGGTTGATGGTTTAGACCCTGGGAGCTCTGAGGGTACTAGTTAGTTCATATTGTTGTTCGTCCTAAGAGGCTGCAAACCCCTTCAGCTCCTTGGGTCCTTCCTCTAGCTCCTTCATTGGGGACCCTGTGCTCAGTTCAATGGATGGCTGTGAGCCTCTACTTCTGTATTAGTCGGGCACTGTGAGAGCCTCTCAGGATCTAGCATTCTTTAACACATGAAATACACACTTTTCTTTTCCTTTTACCTAAATAGGTGGCATCTGGGAGTTGAATTTTTAGGACCTCTGCTCACTCAGGTTAACCATGCTTGCTCCAGTCAATTCCCAACAACAACATGAGGTCTCACAACTATCTGTACAGCTATAGTGTACTTACATACATAAAATAAATAAATAAATAAATAAATAAATATTAAAAGAAGAGGTAATACCTGAAGCATATCTCCATCATAGAATTTTGAACAATGAATGGAGCCCCTGCCCTGCATAATTCTTTTTTATTTTTATTTTTTTACAAAATATCCATTTATCTATTATCTCCCTAATGCATTGGTCATAGCCACATTTATTTTCCACAGGACAATGAAATTTCTCCACATCATTATGGCACACTGTCACATGGATGGTTTCAGACTCTGGGTTGGAAATACTTGCATGCTAAAAGATGTTTTATTCTGATGTTCCCTTATCTGTCTAAAGACTGTATTTGAAAAGAGTAACAAAATCTTTTTTCTCTTCACTTTGACTTTTCATAATGCAAACTTATAGTGCAAGAAGGAAGACTCAAGATTTTAATCACAACTGGTCAAACTTTGTCTTAAACTATCATCTGGCATCCTGTTGCATTAATCATCCAAAAAGAGCATTATCCCCTTGATGAACACCTTATCCAATTTATTCCCATGGGAAGCTTTGTCTCATTCTCCATGACTAAATCTCTCTCTCTGTGATAAACATAAAACATGGAAACCTCACAGGGATATTGTGTACCCATTATCTTGTAATTTTTCTCTATACATTTTACATACCTTTTCATTTCTTTTTCTCTCCTGTTTATTGCTGGTTAGTTCCTGAAAATCTTTGAAGAGAAAATTATAAAAAGACTTCTCCTAGTTCTTATGACAAACATGAAAATAAATTATAAACTATTTCTTTATTTAGTGATTCAATTGTATATACAATAGAGGTTTGATTCTTTATTTAGTGATTCAATTGTATATACAACAGAGGTTTGATGCATTATTAAGCTGGAAGAAGTGGAACTGTTTTCTGGATCAAGGTTTTGATTGCCTATCCTCAGAGGTCAAAAGATATTCAATTATGTCTGTCAAAAATAATTCTAATCATGTAATTCTGAATGGAGATGTAATGACACATTTATTCAGTATTGATTACCTTATGGAATGCCATTCTAGAATAGATGTAGTGATTCATAAAAAGAGTCCTATCAAAAATGAACATTAATCAATATTGGAAAAAGAACTGTAAAATTAAAAAGGAATGTAAAATATATACAGATATATGTGTATTATAGCTCACTTTTCATATTAGATGTCTTACCAAGCAATTGAGGAACATTACTTGGTTTTATTGCACTGAAAGTTTTGTGGTGCTTTTTTTGCAGGTATTAAATTCAAAGTAGTAAGAAATAAATATGCTACCCATTAGGTAATATTTCATGAGATTCTAATTACATATATTGAATAAGAAAAATATATTAATGCCCATATAGAAAATACTCATAGATGTAACAGTAGTAAATTGGATCTCAGCCCTTTTAATGACTTTAAAGATATTGCTGCAATAATTAATATGAAGGTGGCAATGTTATTGCAGTATATAATTAAATATTAAATGATAAACACTCAGGACATATATAAAGCTAAACATCCCATACCTAAAATGAAATTAGTTATGTATCTTTCCATATACACTTTTTGACAAAGGTGAGTCAATTCTGAAAGGCTAGAGGAAAAATTGTTTGTGGCAGCACTGATGTCTAGATAGAAGAGCATTGCAATATGAGTAGATGTTACATAAACTATTGTTTTGTTTACTTTAAAGTGTTTTTCAGATCAAGAGAATTCAAATCAAATAGTGAGAACATTAAAAATCAAAAACAAAAACTAGAAACAAATGAGTAGACACTATGAACAACCATGGGGTGAAATATCAACTAGAGGCAGTTGTGACTTAATCCTAATGCCAGTATAAGTTGAATAGTAAGAAATTTTTCTAGATTGTAAAAGACTGGGGCCTTTTGTAGAAGTAGAAATAATATAAACATACAAAAGTATAAAAAAGTCTTATCCAATAACATGATTCATTCCATTTGGTATTTAAATTGAGATACAAGTTAAATTTTGGGTATGAATTTCAATAGTTCTAATGATCATGGTACTCTATAAAAGGTTTTACAACATAAAACCAGCCAACATTCCAGAATAAATGGAGGAAGGGCTCACATGGCCTACTCCTACTTGAGGAACTATGGGAAGAACATGATTGTTGAAAGCAGCAGAATCAGTTTTCTACAGGGATAGTTGCCTATGCCCAAATAGTCAGTTCTACAGTCACATAAATATTAACATGAGTACTAGACTTAATGTAAAAAAGTTAATCCAGCAGAATTTTTTTTTCTTCTCTAGAGAGCAAGGTGGAAACAATAGATTATATACATCCAAAGATTTTACACAATCTGTTCAACTTTAGATTTCTTTTTAAAAACAACTTACCCAGGAGTTTTGTTGATATATTCAGTGATCATCCAAGAGAGACTAATTTTCTATTTCACAACAGGTATCAATTACAAGTAGCTTCTTGATTATGGGCAAGAATTTGAGTTCATTCCTCTTCTGGAATTTTGAATTTCTGCAGAGCGTCTTCATGCTATTATATCCTATAAATTCACATGTGTATCATTTCTGTTGCGGCTCTTATCTTGCCTTTACTTCCATATAAATCCCTTGAGCCTTGAGGTGAAATATCTGATAAAGACATTTATTTTGTTCCTGAAGTCTTCAGCACCATTCCTTTTTCATATCATGGATTTTCTTGTTAGTTGCCATCTCTTCCAGAAAACAGCTTCTCTGGTGAGGGTTGTGTGATGCTCTCCTTCATGGATACAGCTGAGAAACACTTTTAAAATGTTCAACATCCTTAGCTAGCAGAGAAATGCAAATTAAAACCACATTGAGATTTCATCTCAACAGTGTCAGAACAACTCAGGTCAATAAAACAAAGGACAGCACATTGTGGCTGGGATGAAGGAAAATGGGAACATTATTTACGGCTGTATGATTGCAAACTTGTGCAACTCCTATGGAAATCATTATGTAGTTTCCTCAAAAAGCTCAACAAATTGTATCCCAGGATCTAGCTACACTACTCTTGGACATATACACAAAAGGCTTTAAATCATAACACAGAAATATTTGATCATCTATATTCATTACTTGAACAGCCTAGATGTTCATCAGCTGATGACTGCATAATGAAAATTCTGTACATTTACAACATGGAATATTACCTGTTAATAAAATGAAGTCAAGTAATTTTCAGGTGAATGTAAATATCTAGAATAAATTACTCTGAAGAAGATAACCTCTAGTATCAAACACAGATATTACATATTTTTCTCTTACATGTTGATGTTAGCTTTTGAACTTTAGATAGATGAGTAGTAGATGTCTGCATAACCAAATATTTTTAAGTAATTATCAAGTGACCAAGATGTAGGAAGGGATCATACAAGGAAGGGAAAATAGGTTAAAGTATTGTAAATTCATAGGGGAGAAACTAGACTAGAGAATTTAAACGAAGAGGTGACAGGAGTGTAGGATTAAGGAGAAATATTTGGAGAGGAGCAACATTAGAAACATTTGAAAAAGCCACATGACATTCTGGAATATATAAATGTGTGAAAAGGATATAAATGGCCTCATCATGTAATGGGGTAGATAGTACTACCACAGCTAGGCATCTTAAGCCACCAAGTAACACCTGCATTACCATGAATGGTCTATATCTTGTTGTGACATTGGCCAAAGAGATCCCATATACCTCACAGTCCAACATCACAGGCTATTGTTGAGAGTACTAGTCATCCCAAATACCTTTAATGTAAGATCATGTTGCTAAAGGCACAATTAGTTGTTTCATTAAACATGGAAATATACATTACGGGTATAGTCTTTCTTAACCGATCCCTTTCCACTTCAATTTGCCAATGGCCAACTCCTCTCTACTTGATAGTCATCCTTGAACTCTCTGACTATATTTGTATAGGCACATGAACATGTATATGATGTAGATGTATATGATGTATACATATATGATATACATGTATATGCATATGATGTATGTGTATATATATGTATTATAAAAGATTCAATGCATTCTCTTACATTAAGATCTTTTATCTAGGAAGAATTCTCTTAGTTCTTATGTCATTCAGCTTTTAGGAAGAAATGTATTTCAAATAATTCTGTAATAGAAAACATGCCTTGACAAACTTTTAACTCATTTCCTTGGCTCTTCCAATACAATTATACAATATAGAAAATACAATTATAATAGTCAAAGAGCTGCCACATGTATCATCCTTCCTATGCTAATTACATCTTAACTAATGTGATCTAAATAAGAAATATTCCCATAGGCTCATGTATTTGAGCACTTGCTCCCATGTTAGTGGTGCTGTTTGGAAAGTTTATAACACCTTCAAGATGTCTTTGTTGCTGGACATAGTCTTTCGCAGGGGCAGATTTCAGAGCTTCATCAACAGGCTCCGTCTTCTGTTCTCATTCTCTCCTTTTTGTAAATGAAATGTGTTCATGATGAGTTGCTGTCTTACTTATTGTTATATTGCTCAGAGGATACACCATGAATAAGATATATAAAAGGAAGTATTTAACTGGGAGCTTTCTTACAGTTTCAGGTGCTTCACTGTCTTCTTAGTGGGAAATGGTGCTTTAGCACTAGCTGAGAGTTTTACATTCTGATCCTCAGGGAGCAGGAAGGAAGAGAGAGAGAGAGAGAGAGAGAGAGAGAGAGAGAGAGAGAGAGAGGAAGGGAGAGAGAGAGGGAGGGAGGGAGGGAGAGAAACAGACACACAGAGACATACAGAGTCAGAAAGACAGGGACAGAGATAAAGACAAAGACAGAGAAAGAGAAAGGGAGAGAAAGAGACAGACACACAGAGTCAGGGGAGGAGCTGGTCCTGGTGTAAGCTTTTTTTTTTTTTTTGGTGAAAAATGTAGTATACATTACCATCTTTATTTTTTTTTTTAACTTTTTTTTTAATTAGGTATTTTCTTTATTTACATGTACATTTTCCCTTTCCCATTTTCCCCTCCAAAACAAACAAACAAACAAACAAACAAAAACAAGAACAAACTCCTTTTGCCTCCCCCCTCCCAATGCCTGTCACCCCACCCTCTCCCACTTATTGGCCCTGGCATTCCCCTACACTGGGGCACAAAACCTTCACAAGGCCGAAGTCCTTTACTCCTATTGATGATCGAATTTGCAATCCTCTACTATATACCTGCTGCCAGTACATTCAATCAAGCTTTTGAAACCTCAAAGCCCAACCTCAGTAACAGAAGAGCCCAATAAGGCCACACCTGCGATTTCTTCCCAGTTTTACTCAGCATTCAAATTCAGTTTTACTAAGTATTCAGAGGTATGAGTCTATCAGCAATATTCTCATTCAAATCACTTTGCTCAATGCCAGATTGTCTCACAGACCTTGATCCTAGTCTTCCCTGTCAGGATGGATGAGCAGGTCTTTTGGCACTGCAAAGTAAAATAAGCAATTTTTCCCCACGTTACATTTTGTCTGGCACTCTAGGACAATAACAGAAAATAAACAAGTGCTTTAGCATTATTGATACTTGTTTTCTAGAGATGCCTCCTTGTTCCTGATTTTGCTATACAAATAGCCCAATAGAAAGTATGACCTCAATTGTTCAGAAAATGTGTCTATCAATATAAAAAAGCTGCAATCTTTTATTTCACTTTGTCACACATTAATGCCTTCTACTTATGTTTATATAATGGAAGTTCCTTTTCTCATAGTTCAATATGCTGAGAAGTTGTTTAGCTTAAACTTAGTGATTTACTCCCTGCTGCAGTGTTCTAGTTGCCTTATAGATGTGTATGCTTTAGTCTAAACTCACCTTGCTCTTTCTTTGTGATTATAGCCCTCAGTAGTCTAATATTATCTAACTCTATTGTATCCATACAGACAGTGGCCACACTGTGTAAGAACCCACATTACTAGTCTCATGTGAATTTTATTACCTTTTAAAGGGACCTGTAAACACACACATAAGTATTTGTGATGCTGATAGGATGTAAAACTATGAATTAAAGGAGATAAACCTTAGTCCACACCATCTTGGAAAATGATTCTAATATAGACATTAAAATACATGTTGGCTCTTTGTGGCTGTTTACCAATTTCTCTTGAGATGAGTTTTTGATGACATAGAAGATATTGAATTTCCCCTCTCATCTCTTTGTGTCTAATTACCTGGCACTTTGTTAGCAATAAAAGCCAAACAAAAGTTGTTCAGTTTTATTACATGAAATTGAATCAAATGCAAGCACATAAAATTATGAGTTTTCTCTTACTATACACATATTTTCAGTGCATTAACTATTTAAAACGCCCACATCTATTGAAAAGAAGACTGAAACTTGGTGCAATCAAATTTTGAGTTTTTAATACTTTCAATCTATCTTCTTATACAACTATATATGCTAATAAAAGCTGTAAGCATTCACAATTATTTGGTTTGTGTATTTTCAATACTCTTTTTAATTTTCAATGTTGGACTCTGCTCTGAAATAATGAGGGTATGTAGTTACCACCAATACTTCCACAGAAGTCCTTTTGGCATTGGCTTCCCTTGAAAATTCTGGTTTTAGTTTGCAAATAATCCTACTCTGGCTATAGCTTTGAAGCACTCTTTTTACATGAGTTCTGCTGTAGATATGTAGGTCTTAATTTTTTTTTTTTAAATGATCATCAACAGGGAGATTAGGTTAGGGCAACCATATTGGCCTCATTTTAATTTGGTTACATTTTAAAGGCTTTATCTCCAAGTAGATTTTTATTTTAAGATATTCTTAGTTATAATATGAAGCTGTGAACTTGGTGATGCAATGTTTCATTCTTTAACAGACAAGATCCACCAGCTACAGGACGTTAATTCTTAAATGACATTCAGTGCCCAGTAAAGCTGACTCTCTAGAGATGTGACTTTTTATGTTGGTATTAAGAATTCTCAACTAAGATGCCACAATTAGAATCAAGAGTTTCAAGCATATATGTTGCAAACCAAATGTAGCATCAGTGGATCAGGAAACTGACGGAGCAAAACATGGGATTTTAATATCACCTTATCAGAGCTGTTTAAAATATTTTCAGTCACCATCTTCTATCTATTACTCTTTTATCTTTTAGTCTAATTGGGATTCTGATTGCTTCAATATTCTTGAGACCTTGGTTGTAGATAAATTGATATTATAATTTAGTGTACATCATTAATAGATGTATTCAAAACAATTACTACCTTAATTAAGTCAGACATCAAGTACCTTATAAAGTGACACTTTATTAAATTTAATACATGACTGCACACACTGCTTTTAATTTTAAAATTGAGAAAGGTGGCTATGGGCTACATGGCATTGTACCTCTTATATGAATCCATGATCATAATTTGTAAATAAAGTATAAAAAAGTAACAAGTAGTCATTGCATGGATCTTCTGTGATTTCTAACTCTGATCATCAATATTCATTTGCTATTGAAAGAGCACATTATATTAACCCTGGAAAACAGCCAAGAAGGCACATGTGGGTGAGTTGAGTGCATCATGTTCTTTGGCTCAGCCCTGGATAACATGCCTGGAACTCTTTGCTGAATACACCCCTGCCTTGCTTTGTCTACCTTGGCTACTGCTTTGTCTTACACAACTGAAGATCAAATGTAAGCCCATTCCTTGGATTTTACCTTAAAAATCATGTTCTTGCTTACCTCCTTGTGTGTGTGTGTGTTTGTGTGTGTATGTGTGTGTGTGTGTGTGTGTGTGTGTGTGTGTGTATTTGTATAAAAGTGTGACAACATGTGATGTACTGAAGATGTTAGGTACTTGGAGCCTCTTCCTTTTGCATTCAATAGCTGGATATCAGAACCTTTTCCAACAGAACTGATGACAAAGTCTTGGATGAGACTTTTGTGGGGATTAACAACTAATTCTTTTGCTATATATGCCTTCCAAAAGTAAGTTTGTGTCAATTTCCTCTGAGATCAATCTAGCCATTTTAGAGCAAAGCTCATTAAGACACAAGATGTTCTAAACAAAATAAAACATTCAGTCCTACAAGAAAGCTCATTAAGTTCAAGAAGTAAATAATCCACTGGGGCTAAGAAGCCTGGTGAGATGAACATATTCACTAGGCTCTTTTGTCCCTCAAACCTATGTAGTGTCTGCTGAGAGATAACTCTCAGATAAGCTGAGCTGCTGGAAGTAACACTTCACCTGATTAATTGGTATACACTTCAGGCAGAGCATCAAGGTTTCCAGCTTCAATGAACCATCATTCATGTTGGCATTGACTTTTGATGATTAAGCTGTATTTAAATGGTCACTACTCATATAACTAATCTTTAATTCATATTCCTGGAAGTAACCCTTTGTACTCCATTGTACTCCAGGGTTCAACCTGTAGGAATCTGGTAGCATCCCTGATTTGGTGGGCTGCTGGTTCAATATCAGGCATGAATAGATATTTGTTACCATGTCCAGAAATAGTGTCACATAAGTATTTCCTATTTCTTCTAGAATTTTCCAGAAAATAAATGGAGAGAGAAACTAAACATGAATATTGATTTTGTGTTTATGCACTATAAACTATACCGTTATGACATCTTCTAACAATAGTTATAAATTAAATAGATTATGATATTTTGAAGTCAATATAAAGAATATAAAGTATATATTCTAAAAAAGTATAAAACTTTACAAAGATTAACAAAATTAATGTTTATAATATGATAATTTAGTCAACAGTATAACATATTTTTTACAGAGTGTAAATATTTCAAATGAATATCAAAAATATTTTTCATGGAACAGGGGAACTTGTATCTAAATTTTAAAGACAGACATATAAATTATTCAAAACAAGCTAAGGAGAAAAATTGAATATGTACTATAGGAAATTATAGTTATTTTCAAGATATTATCTTTAGGCATAATTGATCTAAGAATGCAAAGTAATACATGGATAATTTTGTCATATATTCATGTTAAGTATTAACTAGCTTTTAATAAGACTTCAAAATAATCAATTAAGCTGATACAACATATTTACTAAGGTTGATATTGTTGTGAGTTTATTTACAACACTGTCTGCTGTGAGATCAGACAACTTCCTTTAAACCCTGGCCATTATTGTAACTGTGACTTATCTTTTGCCTATAGTATATTCCCCTATCAGGGTGGTGTTCAGAAATAACAGGGATACATGGACTCTTTCACTTGATTCTTGACTTAGTGAGAAATCTGATAGGTTTTTACAGTTAAATGTGACGTTTATTTGATGCGCTAGGCAGGGAAGAAATTCATACTCTTTTTTTTTTTTCTTCTTCTATTGTTAAACTTTCACCATTTCCATATCGCTGTTTCTCTATTCTTTCTCTGCTAGGCCTTTTTATTTTTATTTTCATTTTTTGACAATAAGCTTGCCATAAATATACTATGAAAGTGGTGATGATGATTCTGAAGTTATCTGCTTTCTCCACTGGTGTGGTGAGGATACAGATGTCTCCTATCTTGCACACTTTATGTGGTATGAAGAACCAAATTCAAATGTTTATTGACTGCTAAGGAAGTGCTCAAAATCTCTATGTTAGAAGAAATATATTGTTCACCAATGTTTCTGGGATCACTTAAAGATTGGAATGCCAAAATACATATTTGATTGTAACACTATAGTCTTGGAAGTCCAGCAATCCCAAAAGACACACAGAGAAGGAAGAAGTGAGGCTTCAGCTCTGCACACCCAGGCTGACAATGCTGGACTTGAAGTTAATACTTGAAACATTGAAAAACACCATAAATTAACTTCCCTTCTATTCTTTGTCTCCCTCCCTTACTCAGTAACTCAATCATTTCAACCCCTCTCCAATCCCACCTCCTTCTTTCATTTTCTTTCCTCCTTCCTTGCTTGCTTCCTTTCTTTCTTCTTTATTTACTGATATTGAATGCAATGAATATGTGTATTATATGCACAAATATGTCCTGGTCATCATCATTGGCTGGCTGTATGCTCTACGATGCAGAGTCTCTCACTGAGCCTAGGCTGGTGCAAGTAGTCCCAATTATCCTACCAATCCCAGAAATTTTAGCATATAGCTTGTGTGGTTTGGATGCAGTATTACATTATTGTTAAATCTAGTCTACAAAAGTTTCTACAAATACTTACAGTTTTTATTTTGCATTTTAGTTGTCAAATAGTAATTTGTAATCTAGAAACACAGGGATGCTGAGATGTACTTGAGACAACTGATAACAGAAAGGCTGGGAAGCAGTAGATATAAGGGAAGGACTCAATGGTTGAACTTAAGAAGCAAGCTGACAACAAATTCAGCCAAATAACATTTTTTCCGCTTGACAAGTGATTGTCTGGTACACTGGTCAACACAATCAGATCTACTTGGCTTTTCTATTCAAATGCTATCATGTTTCACATACATCCTGACAGACATATCTAGAATAACATCCAGCTACAATCATCTGCCAATTATGAACTTGATTGCCTAAAGCTAAAATCTTGGTTATTATCCAATTTATCTCTATAACTTTCTGTCCAAAGAGAAACCACTTCTTTTCTTCCTTCTTTAGCAAATAATTACATTTAGATTTTGAAGTATTCATTTTTAAAGACCATGCCTTTAATTGGAAATACATAACTGTTTTTAGTCTCTTCTCTTTTAGAAAACCAGTTGGAGGATTTAATCTCATCTTTTTCTTCCTTCTTCCTTCCTTCCTTCATTCCTTCCTTTCTTTTTCTTTTTTGAGAGAAACAGGAAAACTAAGAGATGATTGTGAGAACATTAGAAACAGATATACTCTTCCTTTAGTATACCTGTACAAACATAAGATCCTCTACAATAGAGTGCAATCATTTTTTGAACCCAGGAATCTTGAAAACAAATACTAAATGGGTCCCAATTAAAGCTAGTGCAAAGCTGAGCAGACTCATTGTTTACTTTACATTAGAAATTAGAAAAGCATTCTCCTGGGGACAGAATGTTTTAAAGGAAGATTCTGGGCTTTGTGTTAATTAAAAATCAGGAAAAAAACCGGAGAATGACAAAATGAATAGCTGAAGCTTGTTAAGCACAGAGAAAGCACCAGGAAGTGCTTTGGGATTTGATAGCTGTGTGGAACCCCAAGTTAACAATGGTTTATTGGAATAGTTTATCATTCTGTACCAAGAAGTCACTTAAATATTTATTCCATACAGGATTAGGTAACAAAATGATCTTTAAATTTTCATATTTCTATTATTTTTTTATATTCTATTTATTTATTAAAAATAAAATCAAGATTTTTTTCTAAGCATGAATGTCCAGTAAATATGCAAGGTCATTGAAAAGCTAAAAACATATATTTTGTCAAGCATACAATTCTAATTTTTGTGGTGAAATTATTTTAATAATTTACTATATCATTGAGTTGCGCTTCCACTAGATAAATCATGGCATTAGTAATAATTGTTTAAAACATATTCCCAAATTTGCCATAATTTCTTAAAAGGACAAACAATAAAAGTAATGAAGATTAACATGGAAATATAAATAATACCATACTGACAATATAATTATTAGCCAAATTAAATTATAGTCTGGAATTTCTTTATGATATGTATTGTCTTTGGAAAAAATCCTCTTCCTTAAGGCATTACTTTGAACATAAAATTAATCTTACTAATTTTTATTTTTTAAATACAAGATAAGTGTCTTATTTTAGTTCCCAATAAAATCACTGGATGCAATTACCAAGCCTCATAAACAAATAATGAATTATTTACTTTATGATAGCTTAACATATATTTAAAATTTTATTTTTGTCTCAGTCTCATTTTTATTTCCAAAGACAAACTATTTTAAAGAAAATAGTTGCTTTGATATTATCTCCTTGATATTAAAAATACTGTAAGTTGTACATATTTATTTGTGGCACACAATGCTTTGGAATATGAGCATAGCAAAATGGCTAAATGAATCTAACACATGTCTTGTATCACAACATGAATTTGTAATGAGAAAACACAAAAGCTACTTTTAAGGTACCTTTCAAATATACATTGTCTTCATGATTGTTACCTTTAATGATATTTAATAGTATATAATAGACTTCCTGTCTGAAAACAGATCACATAAATATATTTTTCCTTTATAACTGATTTGTTATATGCTTTAATGATCATCTTAGCATTTCTGTAGCTTAGCTGTTTGTAAGAACGGATCTCTTTTCTATTTATTTTCATAACATTCACATATATTATTATGTACCTGAGTTAGTTTATTTACAAATATTTCAAAGTGTGAAATACTATGATTCCTTTCTATTCCTTTTCAATTGCTGAATAATGCATATCATATTTTCTTTAACAATTTTATTTTTAGTGTGAGGGTAGATTTATTCTGTAAGTTAACTATCATGACTAATGCTTTCAGTGTGCACAACAGTGTATTTCAAAAAAATATTTTATTTTTTGTGGACATATACTAAGTAGAGAAGCTCCTGGGTTCTATGGTTGCGATATATTTATATTTAATTTTGAAGCCATCTATAATATTTATTATACTGGTTTTATGGATTTATATTTCCATCTATACTGCGTATTTCTTCCTTTGTTTCCTGTAGTGGAATTTGAATCCAGCAACATGGCAAGGGATCACAAATATGGTCCAACTGAAATATATACATTTTTAGTCTTACAATTTTCAAAACCTACTTTAATAAGTGTTCTTAAATGCTTTAACCTCCCTTTTAGCCCATCAGAGGTAGTGGAAAGGAAAGGTTAATAGAGTAAAGGTAGAAGTGGACCTGTTTAGAAATACCTCCTAGGAGGAAATCCAATCTGCCTTGACAGGATATCAGCAGTTCAATTTATACAAATCAGAAGCAGTAGCTCAATCCATTCGCAAACACCATTCACAAATCATCATCAGCAATTTGGTCCAGAAGAAACCTCAAGGCTCTATCAATAGGCCCGAGTCCACAGAAGCATCAAAAAACTACCACCTATTTGGTGCATTTCTCTCTAGGAAGTTATGACACAGGATGATCAGCAAAGAAGCGATATCACCAATACCACCAATCCCTGTCCACTATCTGTTGCATTAAATTTTCAAACATCACATGTCCTCTCAAACATTCACTCTAGCAAAACATCACATGCCTCTTTTCATGCTGTTTTCTGGAAAACACCAATTGTCTGTTCTAAGCAGAACATCCTCTGATTCAGCAAAAGCACGCTCTTATAAGACAGTTTCTAGAAAAACATCACACGAAATAACCAAGTATCCAAAGAAACCAAGAATTTCCACTTCTCACTTGTAATTCCTCTGGCTGAAATACAGCCATACCTTTAGTACATAACTTTGATCCCTCTGGCAAGATGATAGAGCCACATTTAGTAAATACCATTGTTTCCAAACAATGACCTCTAATTTTGGGACAGACAATAGGATGAATCAGAGAAAGATTTGACAGAATGACTCAGGAATAAGATTAGCCCAATTCTCTCCAGAACAGACAGGAAAGAGAGGCTAAAGATCGGTAAGGTAGAGAAAATTCAACTCAATTGTCTTCAGTTAAATTCACTGTGATCAGTTCAGCTGGGAGCAGTTTAGTTTGTGGAGTTCAGACACAGTATTTCCAAGCAGAGTAATACAGTCAGAAGCTGAGAAAAGCCAATTTGCATCAATCACCTTGGAGAGGAGTTGGACATAGGAGAGCTCAGTTGAACCAGGAGAGCTCAGTTGAACCAGCCACCCTGAGTTCAGAAAGAGCCAGAATGGGTGAGGTTAGTCATTAGTAAGTCTCTGAGGCTGAAACATTCTAGGCCTGGGTTAGTAGACACAGAGGCTGGTAGGTAAAGCATTCAAGGTTTTGACTAGTAGAAGATTAGAATGTACTGAGAGAGTAGAAACTTTCAGGTCAGGCCTCCTAAAAGATATGCTCTAGGTCAAGCTGAAGCCATGTAGTATCACAGCTTGGGTATTGCCCACATATCCCTTCATCTGAGAAAATAAAAGTAGCATTTCCATTTACAGTGTCTAAATTTTGATACTTCATCTTTCATCTTTTTATATTTGTCTCATTATTTCTATTATTCTATCTCATTACTAGCATAGGACAAGAGTTTTCGTTTACATGTGTATGATGATTATTAATACTAAAGTGTTACTAAATGATAAAAATGATTATTGCTTCTTTCCTTTAATAACGTATATCATAGTATATTCATTCACAATAGGGAAATCACTCAAGGTTACATGTAAATCATTATTTATTGTTTTTATTAAATATATTCCTCATTTTCTGATAGCTTAAGTCCATAGCCAATGAAGTGGAGAATCGTGATTCAGATCTTTAAGTGACAGTCTTATAAAGGTAAGGAAATAAGGAAATAGAATCATAATGGAAGCCATTTTACCTGGTCCAAATCTAGAGCGGATGTATACCACCTGCCCTCTGCCCAAAGCTTTTCCAACTTCTCTATCTCTGTTGTTAGGGCTTTCTTTAGTTTATATTGCTTGTTTGATTCAGAAAATAAAATACCAGTGCTCCCCCCAAAATAAGATCTTAAATTTTGAACCTCCTAGATTTTTATTTGACTTTTATAACTACAATTATTATATCTTTTTTTATGCTTAATCATTTTGGATATTTTATTTGTTTGTGTTTCAAATGTTATCCTCTTTCCTGATTCCCGCTCCCCTCCCCCAGAAAACACCTATCCCATTCCTCCCTCCTCCTACTTCTATGAGGGTGTGCCCCCACCCACGCACTCCTGCCTCCCTGCAATCTCCTGCCCCTACACTGGGACATCGAGCCTTCACAGGACCAAGGGCCTCTTCTTCCGATTGGTGCCCGACAAGGCCATCCTCTGCTACTTATGTGACTGGAACCATGGGTACCTCTGTATGTACTCCTTGGTTGGTGGTTTAGACCCTGGGAGCTCTGGTTGGTTGATACTGTTGTTCTTCCTATGGCGTTGCAAACTCCTTCAGCTCCTTCAGTCCTTTCTCTAACTCTTCCATTGGGGACCTTGTGATCAGTTCAATGGTTGGATGTGAATATCCTCTGTATGTGTCAGGCTCTGGCAGAACCTCTCAGGAGACGGCTATATAAGGCTCCTGTCAGCATGCACTTCTTGGCATCCACAGTAGTGTCAGTGTTTGATGACTGTATATGGCATAGATCCCCAGGTGGGGCAGTCTCTGGGTGGCCTTTCCTTCTTATAGAAGTACTAAAACCTCTATATAAATATTATAGTTTTCAGAATAATTCCCCTTGTACTTACTATATGACAATAAATGTATTTTATGCCAATTGGTTATTTGAGATAGAAAATGATTGTATTGCTTCCTTTGCTCTTCAACTATCTGAGAAGTTCAAAGTTGTCACCAGACTGTGTCAGGCCCACAGTTGTCTCTGTCATTTCTATGCTTCTTGCTCTATACTTCCTGTTTACTCAGCTAATATTTATCTTATCAGGTCTCTGATGAGGAGAAAGACTAGATATTTATAGTCTCTCATTAAACTGAATCGGTTTACGATTTTAAGTTATACAAAGACGTTTTTTGGTTGATACATACAAGTTATGGTAGAAAATGATTTAGGTACAGAATTTTGCACTCATCAGGATAGGATAGTAGATAACTATACTTTGAGAACTGAAGCAGCTTGATAAAATTGCAAGTACTGGTAACCTTTGAACTCTGCAGGTTGAGGCAACATATTTTCTTACTTGAGTCCACCCCAGGCTATATAATGAGTTTCTGTCTCAAAGCATATAAAATAGTGAAATAAATTAACAAATATAAGTAATATAAAATTAATAAAATATAACATAATATAGCAATAATTATAATACATTAATACCTAAATTTTAATGGAAGCTAGCTTAGTAATTCCTACTTTCATTGGTTTAGTAAAGTATTAGCATAAAGTCAATATCATATATTAATCATTCATTCAATGTATCCATTATAGTATAGAAGCCAAAGCAAATATCATATACTTCTATTTACTTCCCACCTCAGTCTTTATCTCTCTGGCTAAATAAATTTCAGGTTAATTTATATAGAAAAGGGATGCTAAAATAAATTGTCTCTTATCACTCCTTCTTTAACATAAATTGTCGCTTCAGTTTTGAAAAATGATACTGACATGATTTGTTTTAAGATAAGATATTCTATGAGACAACTAAAATTAATTTTAGTAAACATGACCTCAGTATTATACTCATTCTAATGGGTTTCTCTGCAGCTGTGAGAGGCAGATAAGCCTTGGCTGAAACAGAACCAAACAAAACAAATCCAAGAAATCTGGTATATATGTATAAATATGTATGTATAGATAGATAGATAGATAGATAGATAGATAGATAGATAGATAGATAGAT
>JADRCD010210703.1:75093-99021 GCA_019843815.1 Montemys delectorum
GATAGATAGATAGATAGATAGATAGATAGATAGATAGATAGATAGATGGATAGAAAGATAGATAGATAGATAGATAGATAGATAGATAGATAGATAGATAGATAGATAGATAGAAACAAACCCATTACTTCATGTTAGAGAGCTATTCTAACATGATTTCACAGAAAATAGTGTGCAAATAGACAGAGTGGGAAAAGCACCTTTGTACCCTCTGATCCTTACAGTAACTACATTTAGTCAATACTGTGTTGAATCTCAAAGGCATATCCATTTGTCTTCTCTATAGAACCCCCTGGATGGTAACCAGGCTAGTCCTAATATAAAAAGCACTGAACATAAAATATTCTATCTTTAGAACTCTATAGCTTCATCCTCTTCACTTGTAAGTTTTAATGTCTTTGACCTAAGAAGGTACTCTGTAGGCTATAGAAAGAGAAACCTAGACATTAACCTTAAATTACAATCTTTTCTACCTGCAAGATGTGTGGACAATAGTGGTGCAGAACTTGTGGGAGCTGCCAACCAATGATTAATTTAACTTGAGGCCCACAGCAATGGAGGAGGCCATGCCCAACACTACCTGGATGACCATTTACCAGAGACTAGAAAATCCATTGACCTTGGGTAGAAGTAAATGTGAGAGAGAGTAAGAGAGGGAGAGCAGGAGAGCTAACTAGAGAGAGCATGAGAGCAAGCATGTGCCCCTCCCTCCAGTATTCCTGGCTAAACACCTTCCAAATCTACCTTTAATTCTGCAGCAAATGGGTTTAGGTACAGAGATCTACAGCCAGACATTATGTAAAGAAAATGTAAATAGGAGATTTCCATTGGTCCTCGGATATCAGAGAACTCCAGGAAAGAGAAGCTGGCAGGAAGACTGTAGCAGTCAAAGAAGATGGAGAACTCCAGTAGAATATGACTCACCAAATCAACTAAGCAGCATTCACAGAATCTCATAGAGATTGAGATAGCAAGCATGGGCCTGCACAGGTCTGTACCAGGTCCTTTGCTTGTGTTATGGCTGTTAGAGTGGTAGTTTGTTGGGATTCCTAACAGTAGGAGTACAGGTGCCTCTAAACCTTTTGCTCTCTTTTGGGACTCTTTTCTTCCTATTGTGTTGACTTGTGGAGGGCTTTTTCCTTGTCTTATTGTGTCTTGTTTTTTGGTATTTTATTGTTGTGTCTTCCCTGCCTGTTCTTTCCTGAAGGGAAAAACAGAGGGAGAAGGAGTGGACTTGGAAGAGAGAGGGAGATGTGAGGAGCTGAGAGAAGTAGAGGAAGGGGAAGCTGAGGTTAGGATGTACAGGAGAAAAATCTGCTTTAAATATAAATAACTACATAAATAAATAAATGAAAATAAATTGGAAAATTATAAAGTATTAATTTAAAATGCTGAACATCATTTATGCTAATTTTTATACCATATATATATATATATATATATACATATCTCTATATACACATATGTGTATATATAAAACTCAATGTTCAAACTGAACTAAGTTCACACTTTGAATTTATTAAACGTTTTGGGTACCTATATCTTCACAACCTATTTCTTGATGTTTATATGATATTTATTGATATGATCAGTAAACATTTAGAAAAGTAACTGCCTATATTTAATTTTAATTGTAACAAATCAATAGTATAGTAGATTAAAGTTTGTTTTATGTTATAAAGTCTTCTCAAACAATTTCTACATTTCATCCTGGCCACACTATGAGCACTGTTGTCTTCACTGCCCTTGGAAATATATTGTACTTTTAATAATAATTTCAATGCAGTAATTACAACAGAAATATAATATAAATGATTACTTTTTAGAATAATTCAATAATTGCTTAGTATTTTAATTGGTTCATTTCATGGTTCTTAGCTCTCATCTGGGTTACTCACAATTCATGAAACCTACATTATAGGTTTGCAATCTTTAGATAGCCCTTACAGTTTGTAAGAAAGACTGGAATATGAAGGACTTATATAAATCCGTACTGTGATCAATATAAGTGTGAAGATCTAACTTATTCAAAGCCAATGAAACAATTAATATTATGAAGATGGTTTGACTAATAAAAGTTAGCTTAAAAATAACACTATGTTCATCAATGTATAATTTTTCCATTTCAATTCTGATATTGCAAATAAAATAATCACGTAAAATTATTTTAACTTATTATAGCTTATATGGAAGAAAAAATATTATTGATAATACCAGACCATGCATTTATTTATAATGATATGAAAAAAATCTTAGTAAATAAAAAGAAATGAATTTCAATCAGAAAGCCACACATTTTTATTTTTAACCTTATAAATAAATTTTGCATAAATTTCTAATTTAACAAAAGTAATTTTGGTAGCATGTATTCAACTTCAAGAACATCAAACAGCTGAATTTTATTGTCTTAATTTTCTATTACATGTTAAAATCAACTGATTATACCTCATAGTACATATTTTTTCAACTTAATGTATATTCTATTAAAGAAATAAAAGTCAATGTATCTATTCAAGCAAAAAAGATATTATTAAGGCAATAATAAGTAGATACCATTAAAGCAATTAAGCACAATAACTTTAACTGTTCTCAATACATTAGAATAACAGAGAAAAGGAAGGAAACAAAGAAAAATATTAGTGAAGAATAAGGGAGCACATTTAACACATAAAATGAAATTTCAGGATTCTGAAATAATTATAATTATATTTTTTCATTAAGCAAAATACTTTCATTAATCATATGGTACTGATTACTCCAGTATCTGAGGATAAACTCCAGGTTCCAATGTAAAACAAGCCAGAATAGCTATTCAAATTTCATCTGATGATAGTCTTACATATGATTATGCATGAAGTTCAGGTATAGAATATTTACCTCTTCATGGACCTCATTTCTTCCCACGGGCTTCTGTAATTGGCCCTTCTCTGTGCAGCATCGCCTTGTATGCTCTCCATAGCATCATTATCAGAGAAACAGCAGGACATAGCATGGTGAATATGCTAAATGACCGAGGAAGCACTTATAATCAGTCACTGCATTCTTCTGTGTAACTTTAAAAACTAAGAGAATGCCACAGAAAAGTTTTCCTCCAAGACCTCCTAGTGATCAGAATTTTAGGTGCAATAACATGTACCAATTAGTTGGATCACAGGGAATTACAGGCAATACTTACTTTTTGATCAAGCAAAGTCATAGAATAGTTGGAGATTTGGATGGAGTTTCAGCGTCATTGTCTTAGAAACTAAGGAGGAGCAAAGAAGAGATGGCAAGAGTATACTGACACTTTTACCAAGGTTAGAGAAGAGTGTGAGCACTGACAATGAGATGGGTGTGCAGGGGTGGGTTTAGCATCCTGATTAGCACCCTAGATTAGCATCCAGACACCTTGAATGCAGCTGCTGCAGAGAAGTCATGACTGAAATGGTCAATTATCAATATCAAAAGAAAATTTGCCCAACTCTTATATTTTTGCTTTATTTTTATTTTATTTTATTCATTTACATTTCAAATATTATTCCCTTTCCAGGTTTCCCCTCTGCAAAACCCCTATCTCATCTCTGTTACCCTGTTTCTATGAGGTTACTCCCCCCACCCACTCACCTACTTCTACCTCACCGCCCTAATATTCTTCTACACTAGGGCATCAAGCTTTCACAGGACCAAGGGCTACCCCTCCCACTGATGCCAGATAAGGCCCCTTCAGCTCCTTCAGTCTTTCCCCTACCTCCTCCATTGATGTCCCTGTGCTTAGTCAAATAGTTGATTACAAGCCTCCACATCTGTATTGGACAGGATCTGGCAGAGCCTCTCAGGAGAGAGCTGTATTAAGGATCCTAACAACAAGCACTTCTTGGCATCATACCCAACTACTTTTAATGAACAACTTTTACTGTATTACTTACAAAAGAAGAAGCATAAAACCGAAACAGAAGCATTCAGTAGGAGTTATTCCTACAGTTGCACTGCAGGACAAATAGATAGGTTTCCTGTTTTGTTAGTTAATGGTTCCCAGGGGAGATTGTATTAGCTTTGTCAGTGGTATAGACATAGATTACTTGCTCTGGATCTTGGAATTAACTCTGATTAACTCAGTGTATCACTCACAAGAATGCTATGAGAGGAAGAAGCAGAATTATTGGGAAGAGAATTTTAAGTATGAGGGGCAGGGGGAATGGGAGAGGAAATGGGAGGATGAAAAATAAGTAAAAGAATTATATACATGTATGAAATATTCAAAGGATGACTATAACATATTGAAGACATTTCATGAAGTTTCATAGGCTTTTTTTTTTTAAAGGCAAGCCAGAAGGGGATTCCTGAAGTAAAAGGAAACAAACAGTAAACAAAAATTTCTAACTGGTAGAAACAATCACAAACAAGGAAACTTCCTAAAGAAACATAAAACCTGCTAGAGGTTGATGGCGTGCCATCACAGAATAATTCCATTTACTTTTAATGTAGGCAGATACTTCTGTCATTTCTATTTCTTGCCAGAAAATCTTGATCCTTTTATCATTAAGCTGAAATCCTGTTTGCCATTTATCTATCTTTTTGCAGACCTTTACCCAAACCACTAATAGCCTTGTATACACAATCTCATTTTCTCTCTGATTTTCCATTTGATTTACTCCACTGACACTTTCACTCATACAATTTCAACCTGTGTTCCCAAGGATGAGAGTGGCTTTCATCTTCTCAGATGCAAGGGTCACTTTGAACCCTCATCTGTCTTGATCATGACCCTTCTTGACCTCCCACAGCATTTGGTGTTTGTCTTTTTCCAAGTCCTACTTCATAGAATCCATTATCACAACATTTTCGTCATCCCAAATTCCAGTTTGTAGAAAACACTCTAAAACTTACAAGCTTTTATATTTATTCTTCTTGTTTTCACTTCCTTTCTCTATCGAATGTCAGCTAATTCTCTAGTTTCTTGTCATCATTTACAGACTAACACCCCAGAAAACCATTTTTGTGAATCATATGTTTTTGTACCAATACACTCAGCAATATATATGATTGTATCTAATGATTATTTTAAATATAACTGACTTTAGCTAACTACATAATTTCCATCTTTCTGAGTAAACAGATAACAGAACAACTATTTCCAGGGGAAAATGTTTTCTGCAATCTGATTTCTTTCTTTCTCCAACTCCATGGTAAATTTGGCAAAGACAGCTGAAATCTGGTCTAAGCACTTTCAGAGACACTCTGACCACTGCTAATAGCTCCCGGCCCTAACATTCTTAACTGAATTATGAAAACAGTTTACTATGTTATATAGTTGTAAAAATAGTTTCCATATTTTTTTTTTGCACAAAATGTAAAATGGCCTGTAAAGACTGCTGCAGAAGTTGGTGAGCTCATTTTTATACCTGGTAAATAACAAGTGACACATTTTCCAAAGGAATGAGCTTTCACATCATTATATGTCAAATGGTTGAAGTAACCTTTTCTTTTCATTTTTATCCTCATATTAATGTCACTGTAAGGATTTTTGACTCAAAATTCCACCATCCATTTATCTAGGACCATAGCACTTGCTGCATGCTCCTGGGATATTCCAAACATCTAGATGGGTCTAGACCTTGCATTTTCCCCAACATTCTGCATTTGTTTCTAAAGTTTTACAAGTTATCGTATTTTTTTCAAAAGAGCTTGCATAATTATAAGTACTACATAATACATTTTCTCATAACATACTTAATCCAAATGATATTTCCATGTATTCTGTGTCCCACTCTCAAAGTCCCTTCTCTATATCTGATAGATTTGTATGTTATTATTCATATCTGTTTAAGAAACATAAAGTAAGAAATATAAAATATACATGGAGCAGGCTATAAAATTTAGCACATGTGATTGACAAAGGTAAATTAAATTTTTAAAATTTAAACTTTATGTATTTCTTGTGGCTGACAGAATGAGAAATATCTCTCAAGGACTTATGGCTTTGAATAGTGACTCTGTGTTCACTGGTACTATTTCTATAGGTTACAGAGTATGACAGCCTTGCTGGAGAAAGTATGTCATGGTGAGGGGTTGTTTACTTTTCAAATGCCTAATCTACTTAAAGCTATGTTTCTGCTGCATATTTGTGTTGAAGATGTGATCTTCCAGCTTTCTGCTCCAACTGACTGTTGTCATGCTTACTCTGACATTGTGAGATAAAACTTGCTTTCTTTAGTTGCTTTTCTTATCAATAGAAAAGTAAAAATACATATCTGAAGGTCAGAAACATCTAGAAGTTAACAATAGACAACTGAAGACTATCATTTACAAGCATTAAAATACGCAAGACTTTTTTAAATTTCCCTTTTAAAGTTTTCAAGGAAAATCAGTTTTAACTGCAGAAAAACAAAACAAAAACAAAACAAAATGAGCTTAATAATATAATATCTGATAGTGATTTTCCTGCAAATTTTTATAGCATAACCATAGAAGCAAAATTATTGTGAACTAAGGAGGAATTTATTATCAAAAATATAATATTGTACTTAAATAGAAAATGTGTAGATAAACCAAATATTAAATTCATAGTAGTAGAAATAACAGAATAAAGTTTAATAATTAATTAAAGGTCTTGTACATTATGTAAAATTTTATGATCTATTTGTTTGATATTGTAATATCTTTCTGTTATAAAATGTACCTAAGATAATGGAGGAATGTTTGTTTGGGTTTTATGTTTGACATCAGTACAGACAGTCTCAAAGCTGAAAGGTTCTCATTACAATAAGGAGGCAGAGGACAAGAAGAGCCTAAGCTTCCACAATCTCTTCAGACATGAATCATTAGACATTCCCTGGAGTTCCACCGGTAAATGGCATTGAGTTCATAATCAGTTCTTCACCCTGTGGACTTTTTAGAAGCATTCCAAATCTGAACTCTAGGATTATCATTTAAATCCAAAGGGCGATATTCATACTCAAGTACAAAGTGAACTATATGTTCAGTAGACAAAAGTCTCCGTGTTGCAACTCTTCTAGAATTGCTTAAAAGTCCAGTTAAAATTTTCCTCTAAATCTTGTGAGGCCTCTAAATTAACTGGTGCATTTCTAAAGTGCAGTTGTGTGCAGATAAGGAGGTTAAATTTTCTATTTCCATGGCAGGAGATGGTACAAGAAAGGACGGGCCAAACCAACTCAAGATTGAAATATTCAGGACAAAGGCTACAATCTACAATTTTCTTTTTTTCTTTTTTATTTATTTTATTAGATATTTTATTTATTTACATGTCATATGATATCTCCTTTCCCAGCTCCCCTCTGGAATAAAGAAAGAAAAAAAGAAAAATAAAAAAATAAGAAAAATAAAACCCTGTTCTGTCCCCCCGCCCCCTGCTCACTAACCCACCCTCTCCCACTTCCTGGCCTTGGCATTTCCCCTACACTGGGACATAGAACCCCCACAGGGCCAAAGGCCTCTCCTCCTATTGATGACTAACTTGACCATCCTCTGCTATACATGCTGCTGGAGCCATGAGTCCCACCATGTGTACTCACTCTTTGGTTGGTGGTTTAGTCCCTGGGAGCTCTGAGGGTACTAGTTAGTTCATATTGTTGTTCATGCTAAGGGGCTGCAAACCCTTCAGCTCCTTGGGTCCTTTCTCTAGCTCCTTCATTGGGAACCCTGTACTCAGTCCAATGGATGGCTGAGATCCTCTACATCTGTTTTAGTCAGGTACTGTGAGAACCTCATCTGTCCTCTTGTCACATGGTAGCAGGGTTAGGGCTTCATCCAGGGATCTGTAGCATGTAGCCTGCTTATTGCCTCTTTGGGGCAGGCTACACACAATGTTTACAGCTATCTTCAGTCGCATTAATTGGATGACACAATTCCTTCTGCAACTTTCAATGTCACCATGGCTTCAATCTCAGGCTCTACACATCATACCTCACTTCTCAAGAGTTGTGGGAATTGCTTACAGGTACATTCATTCTTCCATATATTTCTTTGAAATATCTGAAAGCAGCTATGACTTAATATGTTTACTTAATTAATTTTACATCCCAATGGCTACTCCCCTCCCACTCACCCCACCACAGAGCCTTGCTCTTCTCCTCAGAGAAGGTGTCCCCCACCTCTGCAATTCTCTCCCTTACATATCAATCTCTGGAGGGTTAGGCACATCCTTTTCCACTGAGGCCAGACAAGGAGGCCCTGTTGGGGAATGTTTTCCACAGACAGGCAAGAGCTTTACTGACACCTTCTACTCTAGTTGGGGGACTCACATTGAGATGGAGCTGCATATCTACTATGTATGTGCCAGCGGCTCCGATCCAGCCTGGGTATGCATTTTGGTTTGTGGCTTGGTCTCTGAGAGCTCCCAAAGGTCCAGAGTAGTTGACTATGTTTGTCTTTCTGTGGAATTTCTATCTCCTTAGGGCTTTCCTTCCCCTTCTGCCCCCCCCACCTCATCTATAAGATTCCCTGGCTTCCTTCTAGTGTTTTGGCTGTGGGCATCTGCATCTGTTTCAGTCAGCTACTACGTAGAGCCTCTCAGATGACAGTTATGCTAGGCTCCTGTCTACAAGTATAACAGAATATCATTAATAGTGTTAGGAACTAGTGCTTGCCCATAGGATGGGTCTCAAGTTGAGCTAGTCATTGATTAGCTATTCCTTCAGTCTCAGCTATAGTCTCCTGTATTGACTCCAGGGAGCTTCTCTCATTCCAGGTCTCTAGTACTTCCTAAAGACCCACCTTCCAGCAGCTGCAGATTTCCATTCATTCTCCTGGCACTCTGGCCCTCTCTCCTGTTTCTCCCCTCACCTGATCCTGAGATCTTACTCCCCTCCCTATCCTATCTCCCATCAAATTCCCTGCTTTTTCCTGCCTTCTATGACTATTTTATTCCCCCTTCTAAGCGAGACTCAAACATGCTTGCTTGGGCCTTCCTTCTTTCTTAGCTACTTCGGGTCAGTGGAGTGTATCATGGGTATCATATACTTTATGTCTAATATCCACTTGTTGAGGGAATTATAAAAATTGAATCCACAAACTTTACCGCCAGCCCACATTCTTGAGCCGGTACTGACTGGCATCACCATGTCCCGGCGGGCTCTTATTATTCTCTCCCAGCTATTAAAAACATCTTGCTCACATGCAACTCTTTACACACCCCCACAATCATTCCTCTAAATAGCGCCTAAGACCCAGTAAGTAAAGCATGACTCTTAAGGCCTTAATATCAATCAGATTTATATAATAATAAAATCACAATTTATAAGATGCCGATGCAATAATTTTAGAACCAAATAATAAAGACAATATTCTAACCCAATTAATCTATTTTGTAAGAACCTTTGCTTGGTTTTATAACCTCGTGGGGTCTGGCTCTTCCTCATCATCTGTCTCTATAATGACAACCCTCCTCCCCCTGTTCCTGACCTTTTTTCTCCTCCAACTTTTGCTCCACCTCTCTATTCTTGTCTAATCACAGGCCTGTCACTGCCCTAATGTAATTGGACAGAAAAATAAAATGCTACAGCATCCACTTATCAGTGAGTACATGCCATTCATGTCCTTTTGGGCCTGGGATACCTCATTCAGAATGATATTTTCTAGTTCCATTCATTTACCTGCAAAATTCATATTTTTAATAGTTGAATAGTATTCCATCTTGTAAATGTACTACATTTTCTGTATCCATTATTCCGTAAAAGAATATATGGGCTGTTTCCAGTTCCTGGAGATTATGAATGAAGCTGCTATGAACATATCGTGGTATAGTGGAGCCAGTTTTGGACATATGCCCAGGAGTTGTATAGCTGGATGTTCAGGTAGAACTAAATCCAATTTTCTGAGAAAGAGCTAGATTAATTTCCAGAGTGGTTGCAGTCCCACTAGTAGTAATGGAGTGTGCCCCCTTTTCTGCATCCTCATCAGCATGTGCTGTTGCTTGAGGTTTTGATCCTAGCCTTTCTGATTGGTTTAAGATGGTTTAAGATGGAATCTCAGAGTTGTTTTGATTTGCATTTTTCTGATGGCTAAGGAAGTTGAGCGTTTCTTTAAGTGCTTCTGCAACATTCCAGACTGCTCTGCTGATAATTCTCTTACTAGCTCTGTACCTCATTATTTAATTGGGTTATTTGGGTTGTTGGCGTCTACCTTCTTGAGTTTTTTGTATATTTTGGATATTAGCCCTCTGTCAAATATAGGATTTGTGAAGATTTTTGCCCAATCTGTAGGTTGCCATTTTGTCCTAGTGACATGGTTCTTTGCCTTACAGAACGTTTTCAGTTTCATGAGGTCTCATTTATCAATTGTTCATCTTAGAGTCTGAGCCAGTTGTGTCCTGTTTAGGACATTTTCTCCTGTACCAATACATTCCAGGGTATTTCCCACTTTGTCTTCTGTGAGATTTAGTGTATCTGGTTTTACGTTGAAGTCTTTAATCCACTTGGCCTTGAATTTTATGCAGGGTGATAAACGTGGATCTACTTGCATTTTTGCTCATGCAGACAGCCTGTTAGACCAGCACCATAGGCTGAAGATGTTTTCTTTTTTCCATTGTATGGTTTTGTCTTCCTTCTCAAAAATCATGTGTCCATAGGTATGTGGATTTATTTCTTGGTTTTTGAATATATTCCATTGATTAATCAGTCTGTCTCTGTATGAATAGCATGAGTTTTTGTTTGTTTGTTTTGTTTTGCTTGGTTTTATCACTATTGCTCGGTAGTACAGTTTGAAATCAAATATGGTGTTTCCTCTGGGTTCTCCTTTATTCTTCAGGATTGTTTTAACTATCCTGGGTATTTTGTTTTTCCATACGAAGTTGAGAATTTCACTTTCAAAGTCTGTAAATAATTTTATTGGAATTTTGATGAGTATTTCCTTGAATCTTCAGTTTCCTTTCTGGGAGATGGCCATTTTTACTATGTTAATGCTACTGATCTATGAGCATGGGAAATCTTTCCATCTCCTGATATCTTTTTGTTTGTTTTATGTACATTGACTTTTTTTTTTTTTTTTTGTCCGCATGCATGTCTGTATTAGGACGTTGAATCTCCTGGAACTGGAAATACAGGCAGTTGTCAGCTGTGAGCCACCAAGTGGGAGCTGGGATTTGTACCAGGGTCTATTGGAAGAGCAGCCAGGGCTTTCAATCACCTAGCTATCTCTCTAGCCCCTTACAATCATTTATTTTAAATTTAAAACAAACAAAATCTACAAATGTAGATTATCAAGTTATCAGTCTCACAACATGTCACAGTGGTTGTTCATTTTGGTCACAATGAATGTCCTATGCCCTGAACATTAGCATGTGTCCCATATTCTTTTGTCTTCATTAATTAAAAAGACAACATGTTGATACTTAATATTACTTATAAATTGAAACTAAGATGTAATAGATTATTCTTCTGTTGCAATCAATTATTTGTTTGGTGACAAAATGAATAAAAAAATCACAAAACTAATATTATTTTTAGAAACTAATGCTTTAGATAACATAAGAAAATAGTCTCTTTAATTTAATATTCTTTTATCTAAGTTTTGTTGTTTTTTCTCAAATATGTCAAATCAGAATATACATGAATCAGTTAAATAGTGTCAAAATGGTTTATGTATGCTAGAGAACTTTGTATAAAAATAGAGAGAATAGGAAAGTCTATCCTCTGAATTAAGAACAATTGCAAGTTTCCCTGTATATTGCAAGGATTAACTTGGAGTAAGCTTACAAAGAAAGGCATTTGCACATATATTCTAGGAGGAACAGAGCCTACCACCTCTATGAAAACGCTAGGAGGCCATGCAATCACAAAAGTATCTCCTGAAGGAGTACCTAATTAAGGACTGCCTAAGAGACCAAGAATAGTTGAGGTAGACAATGTCAGCCAATCGGGAACTGCTGTTTAGAAGAGATGTTTTCTTGGGACCAATGGGGCACAGGTGGAGGATACTGTAGGAGCAAGCAGCAGTGTTCAGATGAGCTTGCTTCAGTGTTTTTCACCTGCTCCCAGAGTCTATATCGTTGACTTCTCACCACCTCACTTCCAACCCCCAAGGGCAGGTAGGTTCAGGTGGCAAGTAGTCTAGTGCACAGGCAACAATATATGTTAGGGTATAAGCTATTCTTGATGTACTGTAAAGTCCCTGTTCTACAGAATGGAAACTAGTGGTCTGGAGTTTGTCTGATAGGCATGGGCTGCTGAAGTGTATCTGTGAAAGTGTTTCTGGTGACAATTCATATAATGCACTGAATGGAAAGATCTGTCCTCTGTATGGATGGAAATATGAAAATAATTCACATGAACTCAAGAGCCATGGAAACTTAGATGTCTGATTTCTTTCCTTGTTCGGATGTCAGTTTGTTCTCACCTAAAGCATCAAACTTTAGATGCCTTGAAATTTCATTGATAAATTTGACAGATGGCTGATGTTCTGTCTCTGGGATTTCACCAATGACTGTGAGACTCACCCAAGGTTTTTTTTGATTGTGGGGAGTTTGAGTATTAGACAAAGTATAATTATACAAAATATAATTATACAAATTAGTATAAGACAGGATTTTCTGCATATGTAGATTCTAGATATGAGTTTTCAAACCATGAAAGAAGGGAAGAGAAAAATAGAAAGAAAGAAAGAAAGAAAGAAAGAAAGAAAGAAAGAAAGAAAGGAAGGAAGGAAGGAAGGAAGGAAAAAGGGAGGGAAGAAAAGAAAGTATTATTTTGAACAAAATATCAATCACTCAATTTTTCCAATGAAGTCTGGGGTGAAATCCTGCTAGCTCAGGGACGCAGAGTAAGAACACAGTTGACTTTCCCAAAAGGAAATGAAAGTTCTTCTCCAAAAGCCCTTCAAACTGAATGTCCTTCCCTTCAGCTTCCTGTGTGTGTGTCTATCTGCCCTTCTGACTCCTTCTTACTCTATGTATTTTTTCCTATCTTCATTCCCTCTCATCTAGTTGCTTGCTTCACCTACCTTTTGGACTATGGTTGACTTTATATAGCCCCATTTACAACAAGCAGAAAGTTCTTGGATTAAATGTGTATGCTAGGGCTGAGCAACACCATAACTAAAAAACAGGTTTTCCAGTAAATAACACAATCTCAGGGTTCACAGTGTAATCAAATATCCTGAAACAAGAAAGAAGGATAGCCTCATGTGTGGTACAATATTATAGTTAAAAACCAGTATCTATAAAATAATCAAAATCCTGGCAACTGGAATATGCATTAGCTCAAACACTCACCACTTTCTTGTGGTCCCAAGAATTAAGGAGTTTTCTTTGTGATTTGAACTGTGGATTACTTCACTTAATTACAGTCACTGTTCTGAGCACTGACTGTGTCTCTGAATCTAGTTGCAGGTTTGCCAAACCCATCTCAATTTTATTGGCTGTGGGGCCTTTTATGCTTCCTGGACATTATTTTATGTATTTTCTATCCTTTTTAATATTCAAATATGCTTACAGAAATATAAATTAAACTGGGATGCAAAAGAAAATAAGAATATTTAAAGGAACATCATTATGAAAGTTATTAACTCTCATTAGCAGCCAGTGGAAAGTGCTAAGAATGTATGAGAATCTGTGCTTTGAGTTTTTCACCCAATATGATGTTCTTTTCTAACTGATTAAAACTCCATTGCTTTGATTTACCATATTTTTAATAATCATTCAACATGAAACTTACCTTGTTTCCTGTTTATTATAAATAATGCTGCAATTTTAATACGGAATAGCATATATGTCCTCTACAGACTGATTTCATTTGTTCTAGATACATAGTAGAGACATTCCTGTGTCATAAGGTAACTCTAATTATTCTCTCCTTCTCTTTCATATGTGTGTGTGTGTGTGTGTGTGTGTGTATGCACATGTGTGTGTGTTTAGTATGCATACATGAGCTTTATTTGTGTATATAATACATATATTTGGATATGCATTCAATACATACAGTGATATGAACAGGGTAAAACAGCACACCTCCTACTGCTTATATGTAGTTTACTAATATTTGTTAATTTTATTCTCATTTTACAGACTGGCAGCTATTACAATGAAGCTTACTTTTAATTTGTTGGTTATTTGTGATTTGCGTAGTAAATTCATCAATATTCACTTGTTTGCAGATACACTCCTATTCTTTGAGGATTAGATAACTGATTAGCATTGGAACCAAAGCACCAGAGTTTGCTCATGGATATGATAAGTAATGAGCAGTGACTAGTAGGACAGTGATTCTAATTCTAGAA
Source organism: Montemys delectorum (assembly GCA_019843815.1). Classification (NCBI taxonomy): domain Eukaryota; kingdom Metazoa; phylum Chordata; class Mammalia; order Rodentia; family Muridae; genus Montemys; species Montemys delectorum. Next base: position 89,302 of record JADRCD010210703.1, read on the forward strand.
TAACAGACTTTCTAAGAAGACAATTTGTAAAATAGGTTTTGGATTTTTTCTTTTCTTTTTTTTTCTTTTTGTATTGCATGTTTTATAAGCAGTACAGTGTAGAGGCCAATGAGTATAGCAAAATATTAACTTTGAGTAAGAGAAATTCCCTGCAATAACTAGAAGATTAAATGCATGCCAACGAACTAATATTGTGAAGTTACTATCCTTTAATAGAGGTCAATGATATTTATTGACATTTCATGACTTTATCTAAGGATAGAGGAATTGACGTCAATTCACTCAAGCTGGAGTATGGATGGCAAACCATGAGACAATGCAATCTAGTGTCATTGGTGAGCCATTCAGCTTATTAGATTTACATACTGGAACATGGTAGACATAATGCAACTGCAACATTGACAATATCCAGACTAGATGGTGGATAATCACAAGATCTGTATGTGTTTAGCTTCCTGCCCAACTCTCAGGCAGCTTAACAAATGAAGCTACCTCTGTCCCTGCTATTGTTTACTGCTCACAGGTTCTCAAAAGGACAATAGTGATTATCACACACTCAGAGAGATTTCTTGGCTAGCCACATTTCTGAGTTTCTAGAAAGATATGAGCCTCCTTCCTGCCTTTAGGAGAGAATGTTTCAATTTGGAGGAAATAACAAAATGGGAAATAAAAAGTAAATGTAAAATTGTTATTGTTAGAGATGTATTTGAAAAGGCACAGCTCTACCAGAATACATGCTATTTAGCTAGGTCATGGTTTGAACAAATCAATAATGAAAACTGCAAGAGCTTTTCAAATTTACACCAGATGATTAAAATGTATAAGTGCAGGTCAAGGGAAAACACAGGCTTGCCATTATAGCCAGGCAATTTATTTTGAAATGATGAGCATCAGATACCAAGATTGACCTCTTTTTTTTGCAATATTCCCAAACAATGAATGTATTCTAGTTTTGATATGTTTGTAGTATTGTGCTACTTCTCAGAATTACCCATCTTTTCCCTTTTATTACTTTCCACCATGGCTATGAATAACTGGCCATCTGATGAAGGGAATTGTTGAAAAGTTGCAGAATCTTTTATGCAGAAAACTCCACATTTTTGTAGATAGACATATTTTCTCATGAAGAGCTATAATTTCAATGGGCTTATTTCTCTCAAAGATTAATCTTTGTCCAAGTTTTTTTTTGTTCTCTTCCTTTTTTAACAAAAGAAATTGCTCTTGTGGCTACCCTTTCTACCCTCTGCATTTTATTATTTTTTCAATGTGCTACACCATTATATCAACACTCAGAACTGTCCAGAGTCTGTAACACTCAATAATAATAATAAGAAATAAAAATACTTAAATAGGTCCTTGCATTAAACACTGGAGCTGAGAATACTATAACATATACACTCTGTCAGGTATCATTTCTTAAGCCAATCAATGTATTTTCCCCCTATCACATACTAAGTTCAATTGGACTATTATAATTACATATGTATCTTTCCAGCTCTTGTGTATAACACAGAATTCTCCCTCAACAACTTACTGTGATTATGACACGTTTCTTATACCCTTAGTTTGATTAGATGATAAGTAAATACTATTAACATCCTAGGTAAACCAACACTCGGCCACTGAGTCCCAACATAAGCCTCAATTCATGTTTTAAAATCTTCTCATGTAATTGTTAAGTTGGATTATGGGTAGGTTTAGGAGCTACAGATGTGTGTGTGTGCGCTCGCGCATGCACACATGCATGCACAGGGGACCTTGTGTCTCTCCAAGTAGATTCTGGAGTCCAAACTCAGATCATCTGCAAGGTTCAATACGTGCCCTTTAGTGCTGAGACATCTATTACACTCTTGTTTGGTCCCTTTCTATATCTTATTAACATGGACAAATAGCCAATCACTCACAGTTTCCCTGGCTCTATGTTGTAGAGTACATCTCTCCTTTCACCTGTTCAACACTCAGCTGGCTCCTGGCTGTAGCTAGAAGCCTGGCTCAAAGGTACACCTGCCTCTCCAGAGAAGAAAGCTCTGAAGCCTTCAGGATTTCCCCATTGAGGGCCTATATAATGTCTACTGGTTAAGGAGAGGGCTCTGGGCTTGACTCCCAGATGCTCTTCAAAGACAAAAGACTGCTCTTGATCCTCCAGATCACACTTCTTTCCTGCTTTTCGACTGTGGTGCTTCTCATCACTCCAAACAAAACCTCCTATTTCTACTTATTTTATACTTACTCCTGAGAATTCTGCAGGAAGCATTGTGCAAAGATTCATTTCATGAATGAAAATAAAAAGCAATCTACACACGAGATCCTCCTAGACTCCTGATGCTTCTTTGTCTGAAAGTACATATATCACAGGAAGCCACTTTACTTCTCTAAAATGAAGAAATGAGAGCAAACTGTTGTACACAAGAGGGAAGGTCAGAAGTTTCAGGAAAATAGATGAGCATTTGAGAACATCATTAGCCACTGAATTAAACAACCCTAGAGGTGCCTGACCCTTTTGTTCTTTGCAATATGAGATAATACATATTTGCTCACATCTTGAGATTTTTCTGTTTATTTTTCCTTTACCCACATAAAGAACATCATATCTAGAGAAGTATGCACCTATGATTCTGATCACATAATTAAGTTAATTAATAAACATGACATAGCATAGAGTCAGGATTTTGAAGCACACTATGACAATTACCAGTGTGGAATTTCTCCTTCTCTCTTGTGCTATTATTAGTATCAAAATGCTATTATTATCATCCTCTTAGCTGTGGTTACTCCTTGGGGTCTATGTAAGCTTGTTTCCTGGAGAGAACTGAAATATATTCTTATGAAACAATACAATATTAACCAATATTAAGCAAGTAAATATAATATAAACATATTTTAATCTCTATGAGTAAAACATTTTTTCCAGAATTTTGCAATTTATAAAATAGTAAATGCTTGCTAATTTTCCTATGAATTATTATATCTCATTTTAACATTCTTATGAACAAGAGATAGCCATTATTGGGACTTACGCATTTTGCTCATTAATGATGTATAATGTGATAAAACTTAAGCAATACTTGTAGCAAAGGATCTTGATGGTTTAAAATAGGTTTCCTAAGAATTTAATCATTGTTTCTTGTTTGCAATTTTATCCATCCTTCAATCATTTTCATCCTCTACTTGTCACTCTCATCCCTCTGCCTCCTCTTGGTACCCTTCCTCAGAGAGTGAAACCAAATGTAGAATGTTCTCCCTGCTTCTGTCCATTCTTGTTGTACTCTCCCCTCTGGAAACACTGTCTCTCAATAAACACATTTTCTTCAATTTTCATATAGTAAAAATATGTTTATCTTATTGTCTAGTTTTTTTTGGTGTCATATCAAATAAATTACTTAAAAATCAAGTAGTGTATAAATGTTCTTGTATAATTTCTTGTGAATATTTTCTAGATTTAATCATGCATACTTTTAAGACATTTTAATTGAAGTTGATTAACAAGAACCAGAATTGATTATCTAACAATGTATATGTATACAGATTCATGTAAATTCATACACCCACCCACCCCACCCACACACACACACTACGCAGAATGATATCAGCACACACATCAAGACTCAAAAATTTTACATGTTCTCAAAGCATTAGTATAAACTGAATTTTTAAGAAGTGATGATGTGTTGGACTTCAAGTTGTATAACTTAGTATCAACTTTATTTTTGAAGACTAACCCATTATATACCATTATATACCAAATAGATTAATGCATCCACATCTGTTTGTTCTCTTATTCTTCAGTGTCAGTAACTGGTTTTGGAGGGTGTATTTTTGCTTTCGTTGAGAAAAGAGTTGAGGTCCATACTGCTTCTCTCATATTTTGCAGAAATTCTTCAAAAGAAGCAAAATCAGAACCTCAGCCAATAGTTAAGAAAATAGAATTAGTAGTAAGAACACAGTGATAGTAAATATGTATGCTAAAAAGAGAGGGGGGAAAGGGGAAGAGAGGGAGAGAGTTTGAAATTTCCTAAAAAGTATATCAATAATATATTTGTTAACAGGAATATTTTTTTCCAGAGATTTGCCCATTCCCTGTACTCTCACATGTTTACACCCACCCACTTATCACACATGTATAAATAAGAAAATAACTGTATTGCTAATTTATGTTCATATTTCTCTAATTTTTTACTCTTTTCCTATGTATATTTACGTTTTCAAGAAACATTTGTCTGTCCTAGGCTTCTGGGTTATTCCTGAGTTACTGATTTCCTTTCCAAATGCCATTTTACTGCAAAGTTTCATCAGTTTTGAGACAAGGTTATTAGAAATACTTTACACCTACAAAGGTAAACGACTGATTTAGACTTCAAAGATTTTAAGAACATTAGATGGTGTAGACTGGAGCTTATTATCTAATTATCTACAAATTATTTCAGGCTATCTTCTATTGCCAGACTTTCTTGGACCCTATAGTGGATAAATAATGACACAGAGACTTATTCATTTCATTATCGCTTAGGCCTTAGCTTAGGCTACATCCCAGATAGCTTATCTAAGTTAATTAATCTGACTATTCTAGTCCATGCCCTGCCATGTGGCTCATTACCTCCCGCTTATTACCAATACCTCAGACCACCTCCATGCCCTGTTGAAGATTCCTCTAACCCCTGCCTAATTTGTCTCCTAGAGATGCTCTCTCAGATTTCTATTTCCTGCACAGCTATTGGTCCACTGATCTTTATTAGGCCAATCAATAATTGAAGAAGGTACACGTTTACAAAATACTGAAGTGATGAGCCATAATAATAGCAATACCAAATCTGACCAGTACTCAGCTCTCTGCTGGTACAGAAATCAACAATTGAATAATATAACACAACCTTCATACAATACACAAAAAGGTTACCCCAACAATTTTCAGTCCTTTAGTTCTCATTTGTTTTCCATCTTTATATATAACCTTGCATCATAATGAGTACATTTCTCTTGAAGCATACAAGTGAATCCCAAGTTTCTACCAATAGAAAGCTAAGGATGTCACTAAATGCCTTAAAGACCTCTGGCAGAGCTTTACCTGCTGTGCTTTGACACATCTACTTGCCAGTTCTGCCTATGTTTTGGAAATGTCTTGAGTTATGGCTATTTAAGTTGTATTATGAAAAAAATTCTTTAGCTTTTATCATATTTCAACACCAAACTTGGGGTAACCTAAATCTGATTCTGAGCCATGATTGCTCATATTTTACTTCAAAATAAACTTTCTTTTATGTCCTTTGGGTTGGGAGTTGTATCAGTAGCCTATTAAATTTCTTTGTTTATAGTGTGGAGGATAGGATGCATAAAAATTTAAAATATAGAACTATCTTTCTATATCATACATTGCTTATCATAACAAAGTCAAGCTGTCCTCTGAGGGGAAAGTGAGATGATTATAGGAAAGACAGAAAAGAAGACTCAGAGACAAAGGTTAGAAATCATTATGACTGTTCAATCAGTACAGCTATAGCCCTGAGTTTAATTCTCTTAGGCTTTATATTCTTTACAGTATCATGGGAAACAAAGTCACCAGCCAGTAGAGACAATGGCTGATATACATTCGATATCTCTACCCATCCAGAGGCCTTCCTATTCTTCCTTGTTTCTTCTTCCAAGAATAACAAAATAATCATCCTCTTGCTTTGAGAGAGTGTATCCTCTCTTGTTCCATGAGTCGAACTCTGCCTGCAGACCCTGGCCTGATTTGATTCTGCCTGACAGGCAAGCTTTCACAGAAGCAGGCAAAATAGCTCCTGATAAAACACACAGACACAGACACAGAGATACACAGACACACACACACACAGACAAACATACACACACACACACACACACACACACACACACACACACACACACACACTTTAACATATACCAACTGGGAACATGTATAAGACAACATAGCAAGGTAATAAATTAAAGTTGTGAAAGTTAGAAAAACATTACAAAGTGTAAAATTTATTTAAATTATGTTATTCACATCCATCTGTGAAAGTGCACTGTGAGAAAGTATTTGCTGTATAAATTGGCTGTACTAATTTGAGACCTACATTTGTAGCAATGGTTTTTCTAGAGACATGTTTAATTATTCTCTAAAGTACTGTCATACAGTAGATAAATTCAGTCAATTTAGTGTAATTTGTCCCATTGTGAATAACCTTCAAACCTAAAAGAAAAAAATTAAAAAGTGATTTTGAAAATGTACTGTCTCTTAGTGAGTACATAAAGTTAATTTTCCCCATTAACATTACAATCAGTCAATTAGCAAAATTTTTCCTGACCTATATAAATGCAAGACTACTAGAGACTTCAATTCTGTGATGCTCAGAAATATAAAACATGAATTATTTAACAAAAATCACAGATGACAATGAGATTATATGGATAATAGCTGAAAGATGTCATTGAAGAAGTGAAATAAGTAAGATATTTTGGTTCTAGTTTCTGATAATTTGAAGCATAATATGTTCAATATTACCTCAATATTAGTTATATATTTAAAAATACTCTTAGTATATGAGAAACCTACTGTTCTTTTTAACATCATTCTGGGAAACAATGTAGATCAATGCTCCTTGGTAAATGTCTATAATAGAATACCAAATTTAAGTTTCAGTGTTATATCATTCAACTTTAATATTTCTATATTATTTCCACTTTAGAAGCAATATTTTTAAGTTTAAAACTGTGAGTTATTTCTTTGTCCTGATTACTTACTATGGTATGTCCAAAAGCAAAAGAATGATGGTTGAAAAATAAGTGAGCTATAAACTTTGTGGAATAATCTATGTGAATAATCCTAGCACAACTCCTAGTAATGGGGGACATGGAGCCTGAAGTAGTAGTCTTCTGTACCCAGACAAGCATCAAAGAGGAGGGATTAGTACACCAACCCAACCTCAAAACCTTTGACCTACACTATGTTGTGCCTGCAGAATGCGCAGTCATCAGAGCAAACAGAAAAACCACATATAGGCACCGATGGGAGCTGATCTGTAATCCTATTGCAAAGTATTGGGCAGATCTAAGGAGTTCTGCAGAGAAAGAGGATGAATTGGAGGAACTAGAAGGGACAGAACACTGCAAGAACATGGCATACAGAATCAACTGACTGGGTCTGAGGGAACTCACAAAGAATAGAGAGCAAGCCTGTCTGACGTATGTCGTCTGCATGTATGCTATAGCTGAATAACATGGTATCCTTGCTGGATTCCTCATGGTGGGAATGGGAGCTGTCTCTGACAATGCCTGCTTGTGGGGCCCTTTCCTTCCTACTGTGTTTGCCTTTATCCAGCCTTGTCGTGATGATATATTCCTGGTCTTATTGCAGTTTGGTTGACGTACCTGGAAGGCCTGATCTATTCTAAGTAGAGGCAGAGTCCTTGGTTCATGGGAGGGGGATACTTGGAGAAGGGGTAGGTTGAGGACAAGAGACTAGGTGAGGGAAATTTTATTTTGGATGCAATGTATGAGAGAAGTTAAAAAATGGAAACAATGAATATGAATCTTAGAGAGGATAATAATGCCCTCAGAGTTTATTAGAATTGAGGTGATCATTTACATTGGGAAACCAGAGGACAAAGAAGTTTATGCTCGATGTAGAAAACAAATTCGTAGTAAGATTAGAGTAGCAGTGTAGTATTAAATATTCCTCTATATGCTGTGAAAATAGTAATTTTCTTTAAATGGAGACTAAGAGTTTATTATGAAATAGTTCTGCCAATGTTTTCATCCATTCAAATAATACTAAAGGTTCTTAACCGAGGAAAGACCTCTTTAGGAAGCAGCTTCCTAACTCTAATATCAATTTATTAATGTTAGGTTTGGGGCAACAAACTAATCCTAAAATGATACCATCTCTCATTCCTAATCATCCTCACAGTCAGTGTGAAGAAATAAACAATCTTCTTTCAAGAGCTTGGGTCTAAATCTGTGATACTCTAGCAAATTTCTCATTTGCCTGGAATCCAAGAAAATGCAAGGGTCCCTAATTCTTTCCATAAGCTGAACATTACCAGACTTCAAGATATAACAAGGCCACTATTGGTACCTTCTCTTGCCATAAGATAGAGGCATTTTAACTAAATGTGTCCTTCTTCTTAATTCATTTCCCTTTAATTCTTTAAGGTTCACACTGCAAAGATTCTAGTCTCCCTTCTGGCAATGAAAAATGACTTGCTCCTTCCTTGTAAGGCTTAATGGAACAGAAAAAAAAACCTTGAGTGCAGGCTGGTGGTATAGAGTCTTCATCAACTACATGGCATGGGATCCTCCCTTCTTCTGAATCCTGTTGGGCATCTGAGAGTATCATGTCAACTCTTCTGACTGGGCCAGACCTCTCTTGAGAGCCAGAAAATGGCCAGAGCCATTTTCTGCTATATTCATCTGTCTTTCCATGGCATTATATATCTTATAATTACCTTTCCCAAGATAAACACTGTGTTTCAAGTTCCTATTGAAAGCCAACAAAAATAGTAACATTAGTCAGTGGCTTAGCCAACAATAGCTCCAAACTCCAAGGTAGTATGGAATTTGATTCTGTGTGAAATGTACATACATTTTAAAGCTTTATTTTATTTTATTTGTTCATTTTACATCCTGATTTCTGCCCCTATTTCTGGTCACCCAACGCCACAATCTTTCCTCCTCACCATTCCCCTTCTCCTCTGAGAGGGTAGAGCTCCCCAACCCCATATCCCCCAACCCTGGCATCTCCCTACCCTGGCACATCAAGTCTATGCAGGGGTATGTACATCCTCTCCCACTAAGGCCAGACAAGGTAGCCCAACTAGAAAAGCATGTCCCACAGACAGGCAACTGGTTTTGGGGTAACATGTTCCAGTTACCCAGGGTTCAGGATAGTTGACTCTCTTGGTCTTACTAGGAGTTCCTATTATATTTACACCTGCAGTCCTTCCTCCTACAGTTCCATAAGAGTCCTTAAACTCTATCCACTGTTTGTCTGTAGGTGTATATATCTGTATCATTCAGTTTTGCTTTTTCACAAAAGTGTATATTCCAGGGGAAAGTCACCAAAGAGAAAAGATTCTCATAAGATTGTGATTGCTAGGATAACAAAATAGTCACTTGAGAAACTGCATGCCTCCAGATGTGTGCCGGCTTTTCCTCTCTCATAGATTGTCCTTATACTTACAATTTGATTTTCTTTTTTTTTTCTTGTGCCACTCCTTTGGTTTGTGTTTACTTTGATTATTTGATTTTGTTTATATTTGTGCATACTATATACTTTCTTTTATTTATTTTTTATTTTTTTTAATTAGGTATTTTCTTTATTTACATGTACATTTTCCCTTTCCCAGGTTCCCCTCCAAAACAAACAAACAAACAAACAAAAGCAAGAACAAACCCCTTTTGCCTCCCCCTTCCCCATGCCTGCCACCCTACCCTCTCCCACTTATTGGCCCTGGCATTCCCTTACACTGGGGCACAAAACCTTCACAAGGCCGAGGTCCTTTACTCATATTGATGATCTAATTTGAAATCCTCTACTATATACCTGCTGCCAGTACATTCAATCCCACCCTGTATAGTCCTTGATTGGTGGTTGGGTCCCTGGGAGCTCTGAGGGTACTAGTTAGTAATTGTTGTTCGTCCTAAGGGGCTGCAAACTCTTCAGCTCCATAGAACCTTTCTCTAACTCGTTCATTGGGGACCATGTACTCAGTTCAATGAATG
>JADRCD010210705.1:0-18767 GCA_019843815.1 Montemys delectorum
AGGAGAAGCAGCAGCAGCAGCAGCAGCAGCAGCAGCAGCAGCAGCAGGCAGACTCCTTTTCAGATACCCAGTGATTAGCTGAGAGGCAAAGGCCACGAAGCCTTACCCCACCAGCTAGGTCAGCAGCATGCTATGAATGCACTTCATGGTCACTTTAGCTTTCATTTCCCCCATCATCATATAAGCCTCTCGCCCACTCTATGGTCCGGATGGGGACTTACGTCAGCATTGCTCTCTCCCTGGACACTGTGTCAGCTGACACCGAAGGGAACTGTGCCGTGTGGCGCACTGTAGTTCAGTGCGGGGCAAGCGAGCGCCTCGCACGGCTGGGGCTGAGTCCAGCTTGGGGTGCTTGTGGTGACTTACTGACCTTTACTTTCTTATTTGTAAAATGGAGATAAGACTTAGGGTCACCAGCTGTCCCACTTGCTCAGGACTGGGGGATTTGGAGGATATAGAACTTTAGTTTTAAACATAAAAATAGTGTCCGACTATCTGAGATGGCAGGTCACTCTAAAGAGGGAAGAGTCTCCATGGTGCCTTGGCAGATTCCTGTCTCACAGTATCATGTCAGGCCTTTCTTTTGTTTGTTTGTTTGTTTCTTAATTTTTATCTTATTATTTTTATTTTTACTTTATTTTATTTACATATTGTTTTTCTTCTCTCTTTTTACTCTACAGGTTCTTTGTGTACATATCATGGATGGCTTCCAGTTCAGTGTGTTTTATAGGATTAATGAGTGTGCTGCGTCTGTTTCTTGTGACTTTTGTTGGCTCTTTTCCTTCTGTTTGCTTATCTTGTCTAATTCCTATGTGTTGATCTTTATTATATTATATATTATATTATACTATACTATATTTAATTATTATCCCTTAGAATCCTGTTAATTTTGTAATCAACAGATAGGGTGGATCTAGTTGGGGTACGAGGTGGGTAGGGACTGGAAGGAATAAAGAAAAGGGAATGACAATCCAGAGACTGCCCTACCTGGGCATCCTTCCCATACTCAGTCATCAAACCCAGACACTATTGTGGTTGCCAGCAAGTGCTGGCTGACAAGAGCCTGATATAGCTGTCTCCTGAGAGGCTCTGACAATGCCCAACTAATACAGAGGTGGAGGCTCGCAGCCATCCATTGGACTGAGTACAGGATCCCCAAGGAAGGAGCTAGAGAAAGGACCAAGGAGCTGAAGGGTTTGCAGCCCCTTAGGACAAACAACAATATGAACTAACTAGTACCCTCAGAGCTCCCAGGGACTAAACCACCAACAAAAGAGTACACATGGTGGGACTAATGGCTCCAGCAGCATATATACAGCACAGGATGGCCAAATCAGTCATCAATGGGAGGAGAGGCCTTGGCCCTGTGAAGGTTCTGTGCCCGTGTAGGGAATGCCAGGGACAGCAGGCAGGAGAGGGTGGGTGGTGGGTAGGGAGAGGGGGGAGGGAATAGGGGGTTTTTTGGAGGGGAAACCAGGAAAGGGGAAAACATTTGAAATGTAAATAAAGAAAATGTAAAAAAGAAAAGAAAAGGGAAACTGTAATCAGGATGTATGTAACATGTGATATAAAAAATTATTTCCAAGAAAGGAAAATAAATTAAAAGAAATCAAAGAGAGAGTGCACATGAAAGAACACCCGGTACTCTGTCTACAACAGACATTACTTCCACTCCATTTGCTGATAGAGAAACATAAGCACTCGACTGGCCATAACATTATTGTCTTAAGTTTTTATGGTCAAATAAATAGTTTCCCTTTTAATTACCAGAGTAAGAGGAAGATTTCCAGCAGTTATATATATATATATATATATATATATATATATATATATATACACATACATATACACATACACATATACATACACACAACATAGTAACATACTTATTTAGAATAAAAGAATTACAATTCACTCATCAGAAGTGGAAATATTAATCTTCAAATGTATTTTGATTCCCGTATTAGGGATCCCTCCATCCGCATGCTGGGCTTAGTTCCCTGGGGAGCTCACCCCTTCCACTTGCCAGCCCCATCATCCATCCCTTCCTTCTCTCCCTCCCCTCGCCCACACCCCACAGGTAGTGCCAATCCAATCCCTTTTGTGGCACAACACACAAATGGCAAGCAGGCAAGAAGGCAAGACCTTACTTGTCTTAGTAGAGTGGCAAGAAACTGTTCTGCCTTTTCCCTTTTTCAGAACTTTATAACACAGTATTTGATGCAATTAAGAAGTAATTGAAATTTCCCTTCCAGTTTTTGTATTTCATATCCATAGGAAGGTAGAAAGCACAACTCAGCTCATTATTTACCCTTACCCATTATCTTACTTCAGGATCTATATTCGTTCCTTCTGTGTGGGGGTTGGGGTGGGGTGGGGATGGAAGGCAGCGGCTAAGACATCGGTGCCCTCTACCAGTAGAGATGGCTCACAGTATACTGGATATCACAAACCATGAGCCTGCCAAACCACCCAGACTTTACTTGCAGCCAAAAGCAAGACAGAGCTGTGCTGGGCCCTTCCTACAAAATCAGAAGAGCAGATTGGAAAGTTCATTGCTCAGCTCCAGACTTAGTGGCATAAAATTAGCCGAGGTGAAAGTAACAACACAGAGCCTGACAAACAGTGCAAATGAAGGCCTTTGAGAAACTCCTTGACAATGGTTCTCTTCCATTTTTGTCCTTCCCAACGAGTGCACTCATGCATGCATCCTCTTTCTCAAAGTAAACTCAAGTGTCATTGTTTGGATATAAAGTATTCCCCAAGCCCCCATGTGTTGAAGGATTGGTCCCTGGCCCTCAGCACTACTGGAAGAGAGATGTTAGAGACTTTAAGACTGGTTCTCAACCTGTGGGTAGAGTTTGGCAAACCTCTATCTCCAAAAATATTTATATTACAATTCATAACAGTAGCAAAATTGCACTTATAAAGTAGCAACAAAAGTAATTTTATGGTTGGGAGTCACCACTGTTAGCATCAGGGCATCCAAAGCCTGTGGCTTCCCCTGGGTGCGTCTCACAGACCTGTTGCCAGGGCAACAGCCGCCATATTCCCAGAATCCACTGGGCTCACCTCCCACCTTTACCTGTGGCCACTACATCAGAACCCATATATATACATACCGGGAACATTCCTCCGTCTTTCTTTCTCTCTCTCTCCTTCCTCTCTTCCTGCTACTGCCCCCTCTCTCCCTCTCAATTAAACCTCTTAGATGTGGAACTCTTTGGGCCTAGTGTGTGGTATGTTCTGACGCAACCCGCGGTTCTAACACATCAACCACAACATGGGGAACTGTATTAAAGGGTCACCACAGTAAGAAGGTTGACAACCTCTGGTTTAAGACGTCTCAGTTGAAGAAAAGGTCACTGGAGCTGTTGGCTTCAAAGGAATATTGGCCTCTGGCCTCTTCCTGGTTTGTTGTTTGTTTGCTTGCTTGTCTTTGCTTCCTGGTCACCATGAAGTAAGCAGCTTTGCTTCCCCATACAGTCTCGCCAGGATAGCGGCATTTCCAGACCACGGAGAGTGTGATAGGAGTGGCCTCTGCTCCTTTACGGTGCTTTTGCAGCGATAGAAAGCTTCCACCACACTAAGAAATAAATGTTCACTGAAACTTAAGTTATAAGGCCCCAAACTTCACCGAAACCTTGCCTCTGGAAATCAGATGGGCTAGATTTCAAATATTTGCAGAAAGATGAAAAGACCTGTTACCTGCCTGCCCATACCTGCCCCATGGATTCTGGTGTAACTGGCAATAAGGAGCGTCAAGGCTACCCACCAGCTCCTGGCTGCTTGCATCTACAGCAGAGTACTGAGCATGCTCCAAAGCCGGGCTTTGTGGAGTAACATCAGACCAGGGTATTTGAATCTAACTGTAGTATTGACCCACGGGCTACATGGATCCCAGAATCCACAACTGTTCCTGGGTCTCTGGGATTTGGGGTAGAGAACTTGCTAAAGGTTAGGATATTCCTGATGACATTTCCTGAAATAAAACATGTGAATGCAGAGCCCAAAACTGTAAGGTGAGGTATTTCCTTGTTTCTGCTAACAGCATGGCAGCCACCCTGGTTGACTCTCCATCATTTGTTTATTTTCTGACTCTGTTTAACATTTCCACAAGTGATTTTGGGACTGTTAGTTATGCTTTGAATCCAAACAACAAAAAGTTACTGTTTGAAAAGCAAATCCAAAATTCTTTGCTGGTTCCCGAAAATGCCATTAATTTTTAAAAACCATTCTCCACGGGTAGATAACTCTTTAAATGTCGGACTTCACAGTATTTACTTACTTCCCATTTAATGAAATGGTTCTCTTTGAAATTTCAATAGATTATTAAAAACCACTCAACAGATAAGAGAAAATTATGCATTGTTGCCTAGCTGTAATACATCAATAAATAGATCTGCTAGCCAGTGTATATTTTAAATCATACAATAAATTAGTTCCCAGAGTATTAACTAGGTGCAATTCAGATAGCTTAATTTAGAAGCATTCTTGTTATGCTAAGCAATCCTCACTAATGAAAGAGAACCTTGGGAGCTAAGGAGGCTGCTGGCAAATACTGAGTCAAATTGGGAGTGGCTATTGTTTACTGTTTCCTTTGTTTTCAAGAGGCAAGCTGTGTGTGTGTGTGTGTGTGTGTGTGTGTGTGTGTGTGTGTGGATTTTTTTTAAAACTAAGGAAACCAAACAACAATCAAGAATCCAGTCTTTGAAAGCAGAGGATGCCAGTCCTCTGTGGCAGGATAACGAAGCCTACAAGTTCTTTCATAACCCCATGTTCCAGAATAGGGAACACAGAAGGGAAATGGTCTGTGACTGAAATCAACAACGCAGCCCTGGATTATTCTAAACTATTCATTATCTCCGCAAGTCTTGTCTGTTGCCTAGAAGACGCCCTGCCCTATCTAAATGTGGAGAGGACATCACTTTCACTGCAAGATGTATCAAAATGCACACGTAGTGTAGGAGATGAGAATAAGGGAAAGAGAAAGGATAATGAGGGGAGACAGATCTAAGGATGAAACTGAAGCAGTTTGGTTTGAATGCGCTGAGTATGCACTCAGTGCCAGGGATTATGGTGAGCAATGTGCAAACCACCATGACCCATTATTTCAGTCTCAAGTGCCTTCATGTCCATCAGAAGCCAGCTCTCATGGTGCTCAGTGTAGTACATGCAATAGGGGATGAACTTAATCAAAGCCATAGAGAAGGAGCTATTCTGAGGAGGGCAATAAAGGAGGGCTTCCTGGAAGGAGCATGGGAATTGGGTTTTGATAGGTAAAGGAGGGTATTTCAGTAGCTAAAGCAGCAAGCACTTTATCTGGCAGGTGTGGTGGGAACCCCGTGGGGCTTGCTAGGCATAGCACTTGTGGGGAGTGACACCATGGTGGCTTGCTTTCTCTCTCTGGGTTCTAACTGGGAAGCAGGGGGAGCAGGATTGAGGTCTGAGCAAGTCTTCATTAAGCCAAGTAGAGTTTACACTTCAGCCAAGGGAGTCAAGTTAGAGGCTTTAAGCACGACCAGACTTGCAGTTTGGAAAAGTACTGAGGCAAGGGTCAACGGATGAGTTTAGATCAGCTAAGGAGCTCCTGGGAAAGGAAAGAATTAAACAATGGCAGTTTAAAGTACCAATTTAGCATGCTCTTGAGCGGCATCCTTTAGAACACTGCCACAAGGCAACGGAGTTCCATTTGGGAATTTTCAGTGTGGGAAAGCCCTTATGGCTTTTCAATGCTCCCCTAAACGCCCGCACTATTTTTATTGCTTTGTATGAATGCAGTGTTATGCTTTTAAAGTAGTTCCCTGTGGTTTCTATGACGAGCATTAGGGAATGAATGGAACCAGGCCCACAGACAGCAGGAGACTACAAAGCAGATGTGAGAGAAGCCAGCTGAAGGCAGTGTGGTGTGTGTGTGTGTGTGTGTGTGTGTGTGTGTGTGTGTGTGTGTGTGTTGGGGAGGGGAGCAGGCAATGAAGGCTCCCTTCATTTTCTGGTAAGCACACCAGCTGAAACCTGTCTCCTCCTTGTCTGGGTGGACAGGTGATGGCAATGAGGAGGCTTCTGAAAGAAAGAATCAATCAATCAATCGGGTTCTCTCTCCTGCTGTTTTAAGGCTGGGCTGTAGCTGCAAGGAACAGCGGAACCCAATGATCTGACTAGTTGTTTCATGTTGCTGACTAGTTGTTTCTCATTGCTGAGCCACTGACTGGAGAAGTTGAGTTGGAAGAACTGAAGGAAACCATTTCTGATCTTATTTTTTTCTTGAATCCAGCTTCAGCAGGGGAGATATATAGAAAAACACACTATCACAACCAAAGCACCAGGAGACATGGGCGTCCCTCAGTTAGAGCAGATTCTGGGGGCCAGAAAAGTAAGCAGCAAAAGGCAAGAGAAAGAGAAAACTAACGGCAAGTATTAAGACACAGAAAAGAGGCAAAGCCTCCCTCACCTAAGAAGCTCAGGTAAGTAAAAGATACCAAGGGAGAAGACCCTGTGTTCAATAACCTGACCTCTTAGACACAGGATACAACCTATGTGGAAGACACATGCTATCTAGTCATGTCAACATGGGCACAAGGAGTTGGGAGCAAGAATGTCCACAGTGAGACCATTTGTAGGCAGGAAGTCTCCGGAATAGCCTAAGGGTCCACCAGCAGTAGATGGGTAAATTACGCAATCATATTGCACTGAAAAAGAGCTGAGCACATCAGCATGGGCAAATCTCACCAGTTGTAGGCTGGCACGAGTTATATTACCAAAAAGCACACACTGACTGCTCCCTTTAGGTGGGCTTAAGAATGGAAAGAAAAAACACTGATTTGTAGAAAAATATTATGTATATTAAAGGATTGTTAATACAAGTAAGCAAAGGAAGAGAATGATAAACTCCAAACACAAGACTTGCAGGGGTAGTAGGGAGGGAGTTGGGGAGGGAAGGCCAGGGTTGTAGGAACACTGGGTTTCTTAATCTGGCTGGCAAAGATGATGGCGTTCACCTCTGCTTTGTCTCTCACCTTTCCACAGCATTATGACCACTGAGCATGCATTCAATATTTAATTTTAAACTAGAAAAAGAAAAAACTGCCTATTGATGCTGCCAAGCTCTCAACCAGGGATCTGTGAGAGACGTAATGCTTTTTCTGGTCTCCAATCAGAGAGATGATAAGGTTAGGCCCTGTCTCACCCAGTAGGTGGAAAGGACTCAGCAAAGCAGCAGAGCTCAAACAAAGACCGAAGCTGGAAGTCCCCTCACACAGCAGCCCCAGGAAGGCAGAGCTGCCAGAACCTAAACCTTGGGACTCAGGCCGCTGTGTAAAAAAATAAATAGTAGGAACAAAAATAAATACGGAGCTCCCCACCCTGGACGGCAAAGGCCCGGGGAGCTCGCCTGCTTGTTTTGAAGCTTGCCCGCTGCCTGCTGTCTTTCCCTTCTTTGTTTCCCCATATGTTAGAAATTTGGTACAAATGAAAAGAAAATTAAAGGCTGGGTGCTCTCCCCTTATTGTCAACAGGTGTGTTTCAGATCATTGTTGGACCGGGAGACTCGAGGGTTTGGCAATAACTCAATACTGAATGCAGGCATGGTGATACACATCTGTATTCCCAGCACTAGTAGAGTCGGAGGAATGTACATTTGAGACCAGCGCGGGCCGTATGGTGAGCCCCCAGCTCCAAACAAGCAACTAAAAGGAAATAGGAAAGAAATAACTTTTTGCTTAATTTAGACACTTTTATCAATGGAGAACTTTATAGAAAAATGAATGGCAAACTCCACCTTAGCTCTCCCTACTTCTAATTTCAAATAGAGGTGGTTTTCCCAAGACAGTGAATCAATAACTGGACACAGCTCCAGGTCAATCTGATAAGCATTGCTGAAGTAATTTAATCGCTTGAACTTTTAACACATATCAGTGACTGACCCCATGAACACAGGAGCTTCCTGCCCATTGAAAACAGACTAATGTAGAGATGTCCACACTAAGAGAGGCCAATACCACATGTTCACTGGATGTCCAGCAGAGTGCAAAGCAATCAGTGTACGTTATCTCAATAATCACAATACCAAATCTCCCTGTGACTTTTTCCTTCTCTCTGTAAGACTAAATATTGAGTGTATACTCAACGATAATAATGCTTGTGTAAGGAAAAGCAGATCAAACATGGACACCATTATCCTTGCCAGCCAGTTTAAGAAATCTAATGTGTCACGGGTGAGGAATCACTTGAACCAGCTAAATTAGCTTGCCTGATGTCACCTGGCTAGGAAGTACAGCAGGGACCTACCCAGGCATAGCATGGTTTAGACAGGAAGTATCCCTCCAAAGGCTCAAGTATTGATGGCTTTGTCCCTGGTTGATGGATCAGATCACTAGAGAAGTGATGGGCCATCCGGATTTAGGTCTAAACAAACAAACAGACAACTCAATCTACTGAGGAGTTTGGAATCTCACTATTGAGATGGAATGGCACTATTGAGAGGATGGGTCGAGCTGGAGGAAGTGGGTCACAGGGAGTAGCCACTGTCCATGCACCCCGAGTCTATGCTTCCCATTGTCCGTGATCTAAACAGCTCTGTTCTACATATAGTGTGTGCCCTCTCTTACCATGCTCTGCCTAGCCGTAGGCCCACAGGGCAGGGCCAAATGACCATGGCCTGAAACCTCAGAAACGGGGGATGTAAGTACTGCCCCTCTCAGAAGTTTCCCTGGGATATTTGCTAAAGAACCTTGAGCTCACTGCATCTGTCCTCTCAACCCCTGCTCTACAGTGTTTCCAGCATATGCTAGATAACAACAGAAGCACACAGGCTCATCAGAGGGATAACTTACTTCACAGCTTCTCAGCATCAGGTCACCAAAGCAAGGCTGACATTTTAATTTGGGAGAGTCTACACATTACTTTGAATAATTCAAAACAGTCTAACACATGGATCCCTAGTCTTTTATGTGAGGGTGCTGTAGGCCCTCCATCTATCTGACATCACTACGACATTAGAATTGGGGTGAGTCAGGCTTTGCTCTCCACAGGGGATTGATTCCAGGACTTCCTGGAGACAGCAAAAATTGATGGGTGCTCAGTGCCCTTGAGATGAAAGCATGTGGCAACTGCAAATACCATCTATGCACACTCTACATCATTGTGGATCAGTTAAAATACTGTCATTCTTTTTGTCTCACTTCTGTGACCAAACACTTGATAAAAAGAAACTGAAGGGAAGAAGGCTTTATCTCAGCTCATAAGGTCATGGTGGGTTAAGGCACGGCAGGAGGACCTGCCTTCTCCCCTGACAGCCTGGTCTTGTCCTCAGAGCAGGAAGCAGTGGGCAGATCAACCAAACATATTTATAGATCACAAATGAAATAATCAATAAAGTAAAACACAGACTTGCAATATAATGTTTATGTGTGTGTATATATATATGTATATATCGTATATATATATACATTTATATATACATATTCTATTAATTTAATCAGAAACCATTGGCTCTAGTAAGGCTTTGACTTTAAACTAATGGTGAACATAAAAGTCATTTCCAGATGTCAAAAGCAGTATCTGTGACAGTGGGTCTGACATGAAAAAAGCTCTTCTTTCTGGCGAGGTACTCAAAGATAACTGCCAGCACCGCTGGGATTTGTTGCCTACATTCAAAAATAAAAGGAAATGCCAAATTTCATAATTCATAATGGAAGGAAATATCCTTTCAGCAAAGGGTTAGTAAAAATAAAGATACGATTTTTTTTCTTCCTTCTAAGTTCAGCAACCTCTTGAATATAAGCCACAGAAGGCCCGTGTCCTGTGCTAAGAAGCTTTATGGAACAACTGGGAAAAAACATTAAGTTTACTCATTAAAAGACTACACAGACTGAAACAATAGACTTTCTCCGCGTTTGGCATAGAAATCCACCAGCCTCTTATACTACTTGAGCAACAGTGAATAGAAAGGAATTCTCTGTGTCCAATGGCCACTGGCCACTGCTTTGGTTGAGAACCAACACTCTGCTTGGCATTTAGAGCAGACACTGTCCGGTACAAGTCCCTCTCTGTCAGAGAGGAACACAAATGCATTACTATCTAAGATTCACTACACACCAACGCCCCCACCCCATAACTGCAGCACAAAACAAAACTGTTAGCTTTTGAGAAAGAAAGCTGAGGCTTTGAATAGGTAAGAGCGTTTTTTTTTTTTCTATGAATCTAAATCAACAGTCTCCCAGTGATTTGAGAACAAGGCCTACTTGTAACCCACCCCCCCCCCAAAAAAAAATGAATGGCAGTACCAGAAGGTGTAAATTTAGCTTAAGTTTTTGGCTGAAGGTTTTTGGGAATCGAGGCTGTAATGTGGACTCTGAGAAGCAGAGCCACCTAATATTGTGATGCTTCTGCCCACTTGCTGGTGTTTCAGGTGTAGAGCTGTGCTCTCTTGATTTCTAGCTAGAAAGCTAGTCAGTAAAATAGGCTGGTATTTAGTAATGTCTTTGTTGGATCAGAGGAAGTTTGTCCACAGTCATCTGAGGCTCCTGCAAGATGGAGGCCAAAGTAAGGTCAACAGGAACCAAAGACAACATAATTTCTATTATCAAATTATTTGCTAGTCTTTGCCTCCAAAAGAATCTGACCTTGGGATGAGATTTTCTTGACAAAGACAACACAGTAGAAAAAACAAAGGTATTTTGTAACGTTTGACTTCGGACCTTAAAAAGACAGTAAACTCATCAGTCTCAATTTAACAGACCTGCTGCCATGTTGTAAAGAGTTCCAGGCTAGCGTACTACCTAGGAGGCTCCCAAGACAAAGAGCTCTGCAGAGAGACCTACACTGGCTATCCCAGCTTTAGCCAAAATCCAGATGGATACAGATGTGTGTGTGTGACCTCAACCTACCCTGCCTGAATCAACACACCCAACCAAGTCCAATCTGTCCAATCTGTTCACAGGCTTGTGAGAAATAATAAACTGTGGCCTTATGCCACTAAAATCTGGAAGCATTTGTTATTACACTGTAAATAACAAGGGGGTGGGAGAGAGGGAGAGGGGGAAAGAGAGGGAAAGAGAGAGAGAGGAGAAAAACATTTACTGACAAGTCTTAGCCAATTCTTTTTCCCTAAGAGACTAGAGTTCCTCACTTATAATCTATGAATTGAAAGCCAAGGTCTAACCCATCTTTCTTTGCTCTTAAGTTAATTTTTATTAGTATTCAGAAGAGGGTTTATTATTGTGACTTTCATACACGCATAGTCTTGTACCTTGCTCTTGTGAATACCTTGCCCTACTATCTATCTAAGGCAGAAAGGAGACAAAATGTGTACTGAGCTTGGACAGTTTGTATATCACACAAAACAAGAGAGACAGTTTCCTATGTGGTCCCTACCCAAACCACCAGCTTCTACTGACTTATCCTCCAGGCCAGAGAACAGCCATGGGCATTGTCTGGCAGCAACCAGGCTAAGTATGGTCAGACTCTTGTAGAGGGATGCAGCGAGTGGCAGTCTTCATCTGGTAGTGTCCCAGCCTTGAGCCTTTCTCAAGATGATGGTCACCATGACCTGCCCACATCTGATAGCTGAGTGGCTGGGATATTTTGACCTATGAGAAACATCCTGATAAAAGTCATCCCCCAGAGCTCCCTCTGGCCTGTCTTGCCTGCATCTTATTATATTTTCCATCATTCCAAACCTACTTTTTCACTCCCATTGGTCCCTAGTACATAGTCCCTAAAGTCCTTAACATCTGCTTTTGGAGACCCCAATTGTAGCTCCCATAAAGTCTTATTCTCTGCCAAAGATTTCATCAACAAACCAAAAAAAAAAAAAGTTTCTAGGTGTGATGGTTTATATATATGCTCAGCCCAGGGAGTGGCACTATTAGAAGGTGTGGCCCTGTGGGAGTAGGTGTGTCACTGTGGATGCAGGCTTTAAGACCCTAATCCAAGTTGCCAGGAAGCCAGGATTCTGCTAGCAACCTTCAGATAAAGATGTGGAGCTTTCAGCTCCTCCTGCACCATGCCTGCCTGGATGCTGCCATGTTCCTGCCTTGGTAATAATGGACTCAACCTCTGAACCTAAAAAAGTCCAGCCCAAATTAACTTAGCCTCATAAGAGTAGCCTTAGTCATGGTGCCTGTTCACAGCAGTAAAACCCTAACTAAGACACCAGGTCTGGAGGCATAGAACCCAACAGTCAGGTCATACCCCTCTATAGAAGGAAACAGAGTTGGGGGATGGGTAGGATTAAGATCTTTTTTAAACAGGTACTGTAACAAAGGCACATTCTGAGTACTACACTATAGCTGGCAATATGGACATAGGTATATTTGTTCTGAATATTTGTATTTATTCTCTGTTTTTAAAGAACTTCTCATCTTCTCTCACTAAGTCGAATGTCAAGGTCTCACAAATTGCTCTTTGCCTCCTTTTATAATGTCAATATCACCCATGGCTTGCTGAAGACCTTTCTGTCTACCAATGTCCCACAATATTTAAAATTGTAAAAAAAACAAAACAAAACAAAACAAAAATTCAATCAATTGTCAACAGGGAAATACAGGTATGGGGTTTGGTGTTTCCTGGGTAGCTTTCTTTGGAAGCATCCAAATCCTCATCTGACTTTCATTTCAGCTAGAGGCCTTTGGTGACCATCCCTACTGACTCTTTTTTTGAATTATGTGTGGTCACAAAAAAAAAAATAATAATAATCTAAAGTTAAAGTTAGTTTCAAAACTATGTAGCTGGAGAGTTGACAAGATTTTATTTTCTGTCTGCACATTTGTGCCTCTCCCTCCTTCCTCTTCCTCCTAAGAGGTGCTCTTGCCTTTAGGGAACAAAGTCTTGTATGTGGTCTGGATGTACTGCCAAGTACTATGGACATCTCCACTGTATGTGCACCCCATGGGCAAGCATACAGCCTTGCGTCTGCTCACCAGAGCATTCTATCCCACTCGGCTTCACTGCTCTCACGACATCTAAGCACTCTCTGTGGCGTAGCGGAAAGATCTAAATGTCCTACCTAACATTATATACTATGACAGGTCTTTAAAGCATTGAACAAGTTTCTCAGGTAAAGCTTCCAGTTCCTCATTTATAAATGAGTATATTTATCACCATAGATTATAGAGCAGCACCAGGGATTCCATAAACCCAAGGATAAACATGTACCCAGTAGGTCACAGCTCAAGGTCTCGCTAATGCGGGAGTATCATCAACCATCCTTGCCATCTTCCTTGGACCCCATCACAACCCTACAGAATAATTGTCCTTACTCTGAGTTTGCAGAACAGGTAACCTACCCGCAGTTAGTAGGTGGCCAAACTAAATTTAAACTAGGCTTATCTAAACCACTAACCAATGATCCGCATCTAACATGATGATTCTCTGGAAGAGTCAAGCTCTGAGTCATTGTGCTCCTTCCCTTCTCGCCAAATATCAGGGTATTTTCAAGAAGTTCCCGAGACTGTGGCAGACCACAACTCTGAGGGCTCTGCGGAGCAGACCTCCATCAGAGTCAGGGATGTGCTGCAGGGGCTGGTTCTTAGGATGGCTGGGGGGACAGAGAACATGAGCATACTTCCTCTGAGCATCACTAGCTTTTAAATGATATGAACACAGAATGAGCAACATCTCTCCAACAGGAAGCATGTTTTTATGGCCTGGACATTCCAAAACTTATTTGTCCATCTCTATTTAGAGCTGAGAATCAAGCACCAAGCCGGCGACCTCATGAAGGTGATGTGCCACATTCTCACAGTTAAAGCTCCTCACAGGACACCATGTTTCCAGGGCTTCCCTGGCCTAAACCCATCCTGTCACTGCCATTTGAAGGTTCTCTTGCAGCTGTAAATATGTCTTTAAAAATCTTTTAGTGATTTCCATTTGCACAAACAATAGAGCATACACCCCTGAGCCCAACGCTAGTCCCCACGACTCCCTTCTAGTTCTTTCTCAGCTCTCCTTTAAGCTTCAGACCATGAGCCAATATGCTCTGCCCAGCTCAGGTCTCTTATCCAAGTCCCCATCCACGTTCCCTCTTCTTACTTAGCCACTTCCGACATTTGTTAGTTTATTAATATCACAGGTTCCTAGTTAAACGTCTTCTTACCAGTGGATGAAGCTGTCCTCACCTACAAACCCAGCTCTACAGCTTTCTTAAAAGCCAGCGTCCTATGTCTACAGGACAAGGACACTGTCACCACCTGGGATTCAGTCAATGCTTTCATTACAACAGTCAAGTCTACAGTCTCCAAGATCTCCTGTTCCGGGACACCACTGTGATCCCACATTTCCATCATCAGGCACAAGGTAAAGAAAACATGGATGGGGTCAGAAGCAGGACTCTTGGAATCTTATTTCAGCAGTGATAAGAAGTGGGACTAAGAAGCAAGAAGGAGGCAGTGGTGGTTTGAATGGGAGTGCCCCTCGTGTATTGGAGCACTTGGTCCTCAGTTAGTGGCACTATTTGAGAAGGTTTGGGTGGTGCAGTCTTGCTGGAGGAAGTGTGTTCCTGGGAATAGTCTTTAGGGTTAAAAGCCTTGTGCCTGTCCACCTTTCTCTCTCTCTCCTTCCCTCCCTCCCTCTCTCTTCCCTCTCTCTCTCCTTCCCTCTTTCCTCCCCGCCCCCTTTCCCACTCTCTCTCCTTCCTACTCACATTTGAAGAGATGAGCCCTCAGCTACCTGTTTCCCCACAAGCTGCTTGCTGCCATGCCTCCCTCCCATGATGAACTCTTACCACACTGGAACCATGAGCCCAAATTAACTCTTAATTCTATGAGTCACCTTAATCGTGGTGCTGTATCCAGCACTTGAAAAGTAACGAATACAGAGATAACTCATACTTAGCTTCTGGTACTTGGAGTTCTTGCCAGGACAGTGAGATCTATGTTCCAGTAGTAAGAAGCTACCTAGTTGAAATAATTCACCCCATGAATCCTAAATAAATGTAGATTGATCCTGATACTGAAAATATATAATACAATACTTATGGCTAGCTGAAAGCAAGTAAATTAGATTTATTAATTATGCAAAACTTATGTTAACAGAATTCTCACTCAGCAAAATCTACTGAAGAATGAAAATAGACAGGTAATTCAAGCTTTTAGTTCAATGTTCACATGGAGAATAATTAGTGTCATTAAATATTTTCAGTAAAGATTCAAAAGTGGATATGATTAAACTATTTTCTTCAAAACATCTAGCCCAGTGAAGTTTAAAATAGAAACATGTTCTTCAAGCAGTTCATCAATGTGGCTAGAAACCTAATAACATTTTAATATGTTTCTCAATGAGTCAAAACAACCTTGGGGAAAAAAATCCTTGAAGCCTAATACAGACCTGTGGTCCTGGCTATCCAGGAAACCGAGGCAGGGGGATCACAAGTTTAAGGCCAGCCTCAGCAGTGTAATGAGAACTTGTGTAAAAATAAAAGTAAAAAGGAGCTAAGGATGTAGCTCAGAGGTAGAGCACTTGCCTGGCATAGGGAAAACCCCAGCTCTGAAGCAGACAAAAACCAATAAATGAATCATCCATGAACTGGCACGATGACCTCCTTTCCTGCCTCCAGTCCTTCATCCCCGACAACCATCAAGCAACTCCAAGGCACTGAGCAGGAGTTAGTGGGATGGAGTGGTCTTCCCGACACTCTTAAATCATTTATACAGAGTGCAGGCTCCCTGCTATGATGCACCCCCTCCCTATGGCTAGCCTATGTGGACCTCCTGTTTCTTCTGTTCATCTTTTGGAAACCAGCGCAGTACCATTTTGTCTTTCAATGTGTCTTGCTTGCACATTAGGAGTCAGATGGCTTAGTGTGATAGCAGCCATAGTTTTCTGGCTGGTGAGTGGCCAATTCCTCCTCTTACCTCTGTGACACACACTGCCCTAAGCATCCGTCTGGCTGCCTTAGTTGGTAGATTTGTGCAAGATGTAAAAAGGACATTTGTGCAGTCTCAGGTAGTGTAGCAATTAGCAAGACTGATGGGTGGGTGTCCAGGAACAGGTGGCTGAGGAGATCTCTGTGTGCTTCTGAGATTTACATCCCTCAGATGAGTGTGGTGGGTCAGGAGGTACCATCCATCTGCCCTTCATAGCTCAGAGTACATATCTGCCCCCACAGCCCAAGTATCAATATCTGTCTTCCCCTTACGGGCTGCCTTTGAATGAAAAGTACTTTCTTAGATACTTTCTTAGATCATGAATTTTACCCTTTATAATTTTCCTTTTGCTATATTCATCCTTGTAAGCAACCCACATAATGACAACAAAAATAGAAAGAGCAATGCTCTCTGTGAATCATGTCAAAGGTTTCTGGCAGGAAGAGAGAAGGGACATCTGGGAAATTCATGATCCAGACACTGACTAATTTCACCTCTGGAGATGATACTCTCCCACCTTGCCGGATCGTGTTTCTCTGGTGTCTTCCCTTCTAAAGGCAAGAATGACATCAAATAAGGGCCCTATTTTAATGCAGTCATTTGACCTTAGGTGCTATCTCCATGGCACACTCACAAGGGACAGGGTTATAGTGATTGGATATGTGTGTTTGTACATGTGTGTGCACAAAATGTGGTCCAAAGCAAGCAGGCTACATGAAATCTTCAAACCATGAACAACTGTGTTAACCAACATATTTACAATAGAAGTTAAAAAAAAAAAAGTATATTGAGCCAAAAGAAAGACCAGTAGAAAAGAAACAAAGCAAAAATAAAAATGTGGCATGGCCTTCTTTTCTGCTATGATATTGTTGTTGTTGTTGTTGTTGTTGTTGTTGTTGTTGTTGTGTGTGTGTGTGTGTGTGTGTGTGTGTGTGTGTGTTGGAGGTGGTTTTCGGGGATCTTTTGGTAATTAGTTTTCTTTCTTTCCAGTCTAGAGATCAACCCCAGGGCCTTATCTGGGTGGACACCCAACACCTAAACACAAACTTAGGGAAGAGAGAGAGAGAAAGAGAGACAGACAGACAGACAGACAGACAGACAGACCGATAGACAACAGAGCATGACCAGCCCATGAAGGAATAAAAGCTGAGAATAGTATAAAGTTGACAAAAAAAATATACACCAACTGAAAATTTTAGTTTCCAAAAGCTAAAGGATCCCAGGCAGCATGCACACCCAACATCCTAGTTTCTGCTGCACAGTGGAAGCAGCCTGGAGAGGAGGGTTAATCTCAGCTTACACATCCTGCTAACAGTGACCACAGAGGGAAGCCAGCACAGGAGCTCTAGGCAGGAATCTGGAGGCAGGAAGTGATACAGGAGCCACTTGCTTCCCCTGGCTTCTGGGCTTTGCTTTCTTATGCACCCTAGGGCCACAGGCCCAGAAGTGGCACCACCCACAGTGGACTGGACCCTCTGACTTGAGTCCTTAACCAAATATAAACAAACAGACAGACAAACAGACAAACAAGCCTTACAGATTTCCAGCCATGACTGATGAGGGCATTTTCTCAATTGCCATTGCCTCTTCCCAGAGGTCCTAGCTTGTATCAAGTCAGAATAAAACAAGACAAGACCCGCTCAATGCTGACAACAAGAGGGACAGTCGTTTTCATACCTTATAGGTCAGAATAGTAGAATTGCTAGGAAACAGCACACAGGTGATCTTCAGAGATAATAAGCAGAACAAAACGAAACACAAATCACCTTCAAAGCAGGATCAAAAGAGCTACTAATGTGTGACGTGTCGTCACAAGGGTACAGAAGACAGAAGCCACAACCTTCACGAGCTCACAGAAAACAACTAAATCCCATCGCACTAGACATGGCCTTCCCAACTGAAGGAGGCAGAAAGGCACATACAGGAAAAATAGTGAGCATCTTGTCAATGTACATTTTAAAAATAAATACTAAAGAATTTTTTTGAAGGGACAAGAAATGCACAAGAGACTGATGTTTGCTGACAGGTTAAATGTGTAGTGAATTCTCGGTGAGTGCTGGTTGGACCAAATGCTGTAAGCAATGCCTGTTTAAAGGAGATGTAGAAGTGTTTTGTTTTTAATAGCAAAAACTCGGGAAATGGGTAAAAATGTAACTATTCTGAGGTTCTCACATTTATCTGAAAAAAAAAGTAAAATTATTAGCATTAAGTAGGTCTAACATTCATATTGTGCTAGTACTGTTAAAAAACAATTTCAAAAGAATGATAACTCACAAATGTATTGATGGAAATAATAAAAGGACATAAAGCTGCAAGGAGTCTTAAACTAAAGGAAACAGAAATAAATATAGAGCCAAAGGAACAGTACAAGACAGTAGACTAAAAAAAATCAGAGATTACATTAATTGCAAATGTACAACGCTAAATCTAAAATATTGTCAGGATCCACGAAAAATAAAGCCCACTATACCACATTAAAAAGTATATCGTAAATATGGTGCTATAAAATGACAAGAAGGGAAACACTGATAAAAAGCAAAGTATCCATGTGCATGCTTTCAAAAGAGAGTTGGCATGGTTACATCACCATCAATCAAGTTGCCTTAAGACAAGAAGCATTGCTACAAACAAACAGGATAGTTCATAAGAAAGGAAGATTTAATGTGTAACAAGGAGTTTGTGGCTGTAGGCAGTGAATGGCACAAAGTAAAAGGAAAAATAGAACAAGTTTCAAATATGGCAGCAGGTTTTAAGAGATTTCTCTTGCTAACTGTGGGCAAAGAGAAGTAAGGGAGGGAGGGAGGAATGGAAGGAAAGGACACACACACAGAGGGGTGGAGGAGGAGAGAGGAGAGAAGAGGAGAGGAGAGAAGAGGAGAGGAGAGGAGAGGAGAGGAGAGGAGA
>JADRCD010210706.1:0-21869 GCA_019843815.1 Montemys delectorum
GAGTTTTTAGATCCAAATCTTGCTTTTTTGGTGTTTTGAGATATCCAGGGCTTGCTGAGGTGGGAGTACTAGGTTCTGGTGAAGTCAAGCAGTCTTGGTTTCTG
This sequence comes from Montemys delectorum, assembly GCA_019843815.1. Taxonomy (NCBI): domain Eukaryota; kingdom Metazoa; phylum Chordata; class Mammalia; order Rodentia; family Muridae; genus Montemys; species Montemys delectorum. Next base: position 105 of record JADRCD010210706.1, read on the forward strand.
TTGGTAGGATTCTTGCGTTTGCCTTTCACTATCTCTTGATCTCTGGTGTTAGAAGTTCTTGGTGTCTTGGAGCTTGACCTTTCCTTGCTGCCCTGCAACCCCCCTTCCACTCCTGAGGCCTGTGCCTCCCAGCTGGTCCCGCCTGAGTCCTTGGGCTGAAGCTTGTCTTGGGGGGAAGCCCTCCCCTAGCAGGGATGGGGCAGAGATGTTCGCTGATCCAGCTCTGTCCCTCAGAAGCTGAGAGGCTCCAGTCCCTGCAGTCCTGCAACTCCCCTGCACTTCCTGAGGCCTATGCCTCCCATCTGGTCCTGCCTTACCAAGAGCCCAGAGAGAAAATGGCCGTTGTTGTTGTTTGTTTTGTTTTGGTTTTTGGTTTTTTTTTTTTTTTTTCGAGACAAGGTTTCTCTGTATAGCTCTGGCTGTCCTGGAACTCACTCTGTAGACCAGGCTAGCCTCGGACTCAGAAATCTGTCCACCTCTGCCTCCCAAGTGCTGGGATTAAAGGTATGTGCCATTACTGCCAGGCTAATGTTTTATTTTTAAAACAGTTTCTGACATTATTAACTAGTATGCTGTGCTTTTTTGTGTGTATGGATTTTCTTCCCTTATCAGTTCCCTTTTTACAGATATTTAACTTGTGTCCAGTAAAATTGAGGATCTATGTCTAGTGTTCCTTCTTTATAGACAGTTTGAGAATATAGATACATGCTTTGTTTGGCATCTACATTGTCCTGCACTCAGCACTCAGTGGTCAGGACACTAGGGACACTGGCAGAGGGTGTGTATGTACTGTGTCTGTCACAGGTGTTGTTTCAGGGCAGCACTGATTCTAGAGTGGAAGACACAGCCTCTAATTCTAGCCATGCTAAAAAAGGTAACAGCACAGACTGATTTTAAGAGTGTATTTTGTCTTATATGATCTCTCACAATTTAGACATACATTTATTACCATATATATTAATATATAGTATATAATATTCTACTCCATATTCTATTATATGTAATACATAATTATGTGATAGACTATAGCGTATATCTTTATATAAGTTTTTTTCCCAAAAAGTATTTGTTAATTCACCTGGTTTTACATTTACAGTGGTTAATTCAGATGTCAAGTTGGCATTAGATTTATTGGATGTACATTTTGATTTTATAAAAAATTACACATAAAAAACAGTGGCCATACTTGAGTTTTCTGTAAATGTATTTAAATTTCTCTAGTAACTTAGATTTTAATTTGTAACTTTAAACCAGTGAGACCTGTATTGATGGCTCAGTAGCCACATTTGCAAGGCAGTTTTAGTTGTTACATTGTTTGCCTATTCAGGATGGTATGCTAGATTTCCCTATTTTACATGGATGAAAAATGATGGACAGAGTGCAACTGTGGAGGGAAGTACCCGGGGCCTCCTGGGAGGGTGTGTTGCTGCTTGGCTCTTACTGTTTGAAACTGACCTTTCCTTAATTCTGGGATGGGTTTTTCTTTTACCTTTCTTCATGTTCAAATGCATCGATTTCTGTGTGGCTCCCTTTGCCTTTTCATTTTGTAAAGATTGATGGAGAAAAGCGGTATTAGGAAGTGATCCTTTATTTGTAGTGACTTTGGCTGTCAGTGTTTTAAAAACCAAAATGGATGATGGCCAGTGCGTAAGTCCCATCTGCTCAGTTATCTCCGCAAATGTCAGGGCAAGATTTGCACTCTGCAGAACTGTGGCTCCGATTTCTGTCTGTGTTCTGTGATGTTCTTTCCTTAATTGGAACTCTGATTCTTGCTTTGCTCCAAGGCTGGGCTTGGTCGTTTCTTTCCCTTGGCTCCTTTTTCATCCGCCTCTTCAGCAGAGTCACAGTTCTCTGCTTGGACCTCCTTCCATTAGCATTTGTTCTGGCAGTAATGATGTCTCTTGGCATCTTTCAGATTTATTTTTTCCCTCGAAATCATCCATCCAACTGTGTTCTTGCTTACTTTTATGGGTAATTGTTCTTTTACTTTGTATGATACTTATTTTTTGTGATTATTCTATTGCCCTTTATTGCAGAAGTGGTTGTGTATAAAAGAGACCTTGCATGTGATTTCTCCACAAGGACAAATGGTCCAGATGTGCAGTGTCACCCTGAGCGCTGTCTGTGGAGAATGGAAACTATAGGGACAGTGATAGTTGTGTGCTCCGTTTCATCCTCAGTGTACAGTGAGCCACAATGTCCCGAGATGATTGCTTTTGCCTTCCTACTTCTGGGATTCCTCTTCCCTGCTGTGCCAGTGTTGTGAGAAATATGTCTTTTTGCTGCTGATCTCCTTTGAAGGAAATGAACCGAACCTGCCCTGTCTGGAGTATCTGTTATATTCCAAAGGGTAGTATAAGAATGTTTGGTGATAATCTTGATTCCTGTATAATTACTTGACTTCTTAAAATATGTTAATTGGAATAGAACTAAAACACCTTCCCTTTCCCTTTTGCCCTCCAGCCCTTCCCAGTTCTGCCCCTCCCACCTCTCTTGTTCTCTCTACTTGCTAGTTCATAGCCTCTTTTTCTTTGATTATATTTGTGTGTGTGCGCAAATTAAATATAACCCAATGAATCTGTTTTTGTTGTTTGTGTGTGTGTGGATTCAGCACTGACTACTCTGCACACTCTGCATTGGGCAGCAATAGGGGATCATCCCTGGGAGAGGCTAATTGCTCTTCTAGCCGTTATTAGTTGCTGGTAGTTCTGTGTCTAGCAGTGGGGCCCAGAAAATTTCCCTCTTCCACATTCGCTTATCCATTAATTTTACTACTGCTCTGGTCTTGTTTATCCAGCCATGTCTAGGAAAGATTGTTTTACAACAGAATTCCTGGTATTCCGACTCTTAAAATCTTTCCACACCCCTTTTCACAGTGTATCCTGAGCCATAAATACGGGAGCTGTGGTGTCTATCTGTTGGACCTGGCTGCTCCACGGACATGTCGATGTCTGCATTGTATTCAGTTGTAGTTTTCTGTGATGGTCTCTATTTGTTATACTCAGAAGCTTCTTTGATTCATGGTGGTAGCTATTCTTATCTGTGTATGTAAGGATGACACTTAGAATGTGGTAAGGAATTATGCTGGTCTAGCAGAGTGGTCCGAGTAGGTTGTTTTCTAAGGTCCACGGCCTCAGTTGCTCTAGGAAGCTAGCTAGGTTTTCAGTATTAGCATGGCAAGATACATATAAAGGTGCAGTAGGTGAAATTCACTTGTCAGTGGCAACCAACAGTGGTGTAATGGGACATAATACCCATTCAGTAGGAGGGAACTCATACCCATTCTGAAACCCTAACCAGCTTTGCAGGTTTAGTGAGGTCATGGGCCTGAGAAAAGAGTCTGTCTAGTATCCAGATTGACTTGGCTTGTACTTGGCTGTGTCACTGGTTAGTATGACTTTGATCAAGTTGTGCTCTTTGCTCTTGGTCTCAGCCTTTTCCAGTCATTTGCTGGCTTAGATAGCTCTGGGGATTTTCTTTATCAGAGGAAGACTTGATTTTCTAGGAAACTGTAGATAGTTCTGTGAGTGTGTGTACAATTATGTGGGGCACAGACACTTGACCACTGTTCTCTCTCTTCAGTGGTCTGTGGCAAGGGCTTCGTTTTTGTTTTTTGCCCTGAGCATTATTTTTTTCCCCAAATGAGCCTCTAGAGCTTTTTCTCAGTCTTGGCAGTTATACAACAATATGCACATCACAATATGCAGTGATGACTCATCACAAACAAAACATAACCATGTTTAGGAAATAGGTGAAGAAACAAGATGTGATCAGTGCTCTAGAATCCTTATCACAGCTTCTGGGTCACTCTTCCTTTCTCTTAAGTAGTCATCTAGCCTCACCTGAAAGCTGGCCATGATTATATTTCTGTAGACTGGTTCTCTTTGCTTGCATTATGTTTGTGAGCTACCTCAATTGCTGGACAGTTAAGTCTTAAGACCTGAACCAGCTTGGCTCATACCTGGCTGTGTCATAGCTGTATAGTGTTATATAAGGTGGGCCTATCACATTGAACTCATTCATTCTTACTGCATTTGGTTGCTTTGTGTTGGAGCTGTAAGAAAAAAGCTCTACTCTAAGCCTTGCGATTGGTATCTTCCAATGAATGTATACACATATGTTTGAAAAGAATATTTTATAAGTAGATGCTGTATCATAGAGTAGGTGCATGTTCAGCTTTAGCAGACAGTGGACAAAACCTTCCAGAGTATTTATACTATCTCCAGTGTTACCTGCCAGGAGACCCAGTATCTCCAGCAATGTTTGCTCAGTTCTAGTGTCAGTCTATCTAGTGAGTGTGTGGCTGTATCTAATTATGATTCTGTTTTGAATTTCTTTTTTTAATATTTATTTATTATTATGCATAAGTACACTGTAGCTGTCTTCAGACACACCAGAAGAGGGCATCAGATCTCATTATGGGTGGTTGTGAGCCACCATGTGGTTGCTGGGATTTGAACTCAGGACCTATGGAAGAGCAGTCAGTGCTCTTAACCCGTGAGCCATCTCTCCAGCCCTGTTTTGAATTTCTTAATGGCATGTAAAAACTTCACCAGTCCAGTTTTAATTATCAATTTCTTAAATGATTCCCTTAGACCTTATCAAGTGAGTTGTCCTAACATCTAAGATCCCCAGTCACTGATCACTGAAGGGTCCTGTGGCTTTCTCATGTTTGCTTCACTCTGTAAACTATCCTATTGTCCCAGAGAACACCATTCATCCAGCCACCAGCTCATTTCACATGGTCACATGGCCTTTAAGGAGTGCCTGGGCATACTGGGCAGTGCTCTGAAAGTGTCCCAGATGTGGGTCTTTGTGTCTTCCCTTTGCTTTATTACATTCTCTCTCCCTGTTAAGTTAGACTGCTCATTTTTTGGCCTATCCCTCTCCCTACTTTTGTTTTGTAAGCCATTGCCTCCAAGCCACAGCTGTTCCTTTTAGCCAGACAGAGGTTATTTTTGTTAAATGAGAAAGTAATGACCATGACTGTAGTAGGAAACTCCAGGTCTGTTTTTTTTTTTTTTTTTGTTTTGTTTGTTTTTTCCGAGACAGGGTTTCTCTGTATAGCCCTAGCAGTCCTGGAACTTACTCTGTAGACCAGGCTGGCCTCGAACTTAGAAATCCGCCTGCTTCTGCCTCCCAAGTGCTGGGATTAAAGGCGTGCGCCACCACCACCCGGCTCAGGTCTGTTTTAATTACTTAGAATTCTTTCTCATTTTAGACATGCATCTTCTACAACCCAGACAGAGGTCTCAACCTACTCTGTCAGCCAAACCTCACTTACCCAGAATATTCTTTAATATACTTATCCATCAATAGCACCCTCTTGATGAAATGATTTATACTACCTTATTATTTATTTCCGTTATTTAGATAATACATTCTTATTCATAAAGTGCAGGATCATAGTGGTACACTTAATGTGCTTCGTCACCTGGAGCCTTATACACTTTCAAAGAAAGCTTTGCATGCTCTACCCTGATTCCAGTTCAAACCTGCTTTGTTAGGGAGTGTTGACTATCCTCCTGTCTTCTTCAGGCTGTGATAATGCTGTGTGTGGTTTGAATGACTCCAAACTTGAGGTGCTGAAGGTGATCACCGAGATCTTGCTTATAAAAACAAAATTACAAGTGGGACCTGTGGAAGCCCTGTGGACAAATCCTTCTCCCAATCTTCCCTCCAGGCTTTCTTTCTTATTTTTTTTCCTCCTTGTTTTAAACAAAGGTAGAGTTAAGAGAAAGAAGTGACTTGTTCTCAGAGTTCTAGAGTTAGAAGCCGGTTGGGACATAACTCCCTCTTCTAACCTGAGAGCCCTTAGTTGTGACTTAGTTACCTTTAGCAATGACTAGATAAACAGCTATCTGTTTAAAACTGAAGTTCACTTCACTTTGATGAAGAGAACTAACATGTTTCAGAGCATAATTTTAACATGTAGACTTCAAAGACAAGATATACTGAAACATATAATGAGTTTCAATTGCATTTAAATTATTCTTCTTTGGAGTTTGTGAAAGTTGATTTAGAACAAATGATTTGTATTTATTATTATATTAAGTCAGAATGATTTTTTTGTTAAATTTATCAGGAATTCTCTGAATGTCTTTAGAATCGCAAAGTAACAATCTGCTGTTAGTAAGTAAAATACATTTTTCTTTTTTTTAAGCAAACTATCAGAACAAAAGCAGTGACAACCAAATGTGTCTTTTCTCAGGAAGCTAATCTTATCACATTTTGCATATTGTATAAGGAGGCTTATCACATTAACAACTGGCAGTCCCAAGCATGGGCAAAGCCATTGTGTTTTAAGAGCAACCCCCATTCTTGTCTTATAGTATTCAATTATCATATGAGTACAGTTGAAGTAGAATCTGTGCTGTTGGGAGTGGTTTGGTTTTTACCACTAGATGGCACTGCAGTTAGGGAAAACAAACCCCATAGCTCTTAACTGGGATCTTTGGCAGTGAAGCTATCTGACAGGACAGGATGCACTGCTATGGGGAGTGGAAGAGGCCACCAGCGATTTCTGGAGAGAGTCCATGGGAGACAGACTGTGGAGATCCTAGCATTAGGAATTATTTAGCTGCTGCCTTCTTGAAGCCACACTGAAACCTGATGCAGAGATGGGAACACATCTTCACGTTCTGGAGTTCCATTCCCATCCTTCCAAAATAGTTTTTCTGAAGCTGCTTTAAGGAAAGAATAGCAGATGGTGCTTTACGTTTAAATGGTGGCTCTTAATGTGTGTTCTGGGTGGGCACTCTGACTGACTCTTCTTAGAAAGCTGGCCTGCTTTCTTCCCTCTTTCTCATCCTTGCTCCCTCCATCCCTCCCTTCCTCCCTCTCTTCATCCTGTCCTTCGCTTTTTATTTATTTGCTTCTCTTCAAAAGAATCATTTTGCAATGACTGTTCACATCATCCTTTCTTCATCTTTGGCTCTAAGGAGTCTAAGAGAATCAAAACTTACATTGCCTTGTGTCCTTGTTCTGCATCATTCCTTGTTTGTTTGAGGCTGTCCACATTAGTGAATGTGCTCAAAAAGAGATAGAGTTCTCTTTTTGGCGTCATCTGTTGAGAGCCAAGAGTCTTCTAGAAGAATGCTCAGATTAAGATTTTTAACTGTGTCATTGTTTACATGGAAGCAGGCTGAAGGCACTGCCAACAGGCATAGGTACACTGCAAGGTGGCAGAAAATAGTAATGAAGGCCACCTCACTTAGCCAGTTGGTGGCCACGTTACATGAGTGACTTATTTAGACTCTATGTCGTTCAGTTTTGAGATCTGTGAAATGGGGCACGTGGTGTTTCATTAGGATGCTGTGAGAATGGAGGGATAGGTGTAAAGCTGCTTTGATGATGGGAGTCCTGAGTAGGTAGAAAGGGCTCTCTCAGGGCTTGATCTCAGACGCATCTATGCTCCTAGGGAGCTCTGGCTGTTGGGGAAACTGAGGGAATGTAGTTTAGCAATCGGGACAGAAGAGCCCAGCTGTAGAAAGGGCATGAACAGCAGACCTTAATTTCCTGGTTAATACTTCCTTTTCTTCGTCGTTACTGCTTGAAAGAAAATAGTGAGCTAATTTAAATTCTGGTCGTATATTCTGAAGACGCTTTTCTCGTTTAGTTTCATTATCCGAACCATCAGTATTTCTTTTGAAGTGTCTAAGTAGTGTATTGAAATTTCTTACTCATTTCTCTCATTTCACATTGAATTAATGACAGAGTATTCGAAGTGGATGAAGTCTTAGGGCTGATCTTATCCAACCTTGTCATGATACACTGTGAATGTAGAGCCTGCACACAGAGTTTCTGCTGCAACTTCTCAGGATTACATAGGGAATGGGTGTTCAAACTGAGGTCAGAAGATTATTCTCTGATTCCCAGCTCGGCATCCTTCATAGAGGTGACAACTCTGGTGTGTTCCCAAGTCCCTCTCTCTTTCACAGGATGCATTAGACTTTATTATATCAAAAAGTTGCAAATAAATATGCATAAACTTTTAGGAAACGTTTGTTGATGAGCTTTTCCAGCATTACTCTAGAGGAACGAGTAAGTCCCTTCAGTGAGTGTGGGGGATGCCAGATTAAACCAACTGAAGGGGATTTTGTAGCTGTGTGACAGGGGAGGGAAGAGACACCTTCAGATATGAGAGTGGGGAATACCTGTGAAATTAAAATCAGCAGGTTTGCTTTAGAACTTTAGGAAATCTTCAACATTCCCTTTACTTTTTGCTCCCAACGTATTGTTCTCTGAGAGGATTTATATTTGGTGCTAAGAGAAATGTCTTCCTTGAGCTTTGGTGTCTCAAGATGATGAAGATGTGTTTTTTGAAGTGATTCTTTACAATGAAAGTGCTCTGAGTTCTTTTTAGTTTTATTTTCTTTTGTTGTAGTTATTAAAAAGGTGGTGTTCTCAAACCATTCTGCATTCTAGCATGGAGTGGGAAGGCATTGTTGAGCCAAGCCCTAACTGAGAAACTATTGGACAGCTAATGGCTTCTGGGACTGGGGGAGTTGGTTTTCTTTAAGGGTGTGGCTCCTGGTAGGTGGATCATACTCTAGTGGATGACCCCACAGTTGAGTGGGCCCTTATGGACAGTACAAATTGGGATCCATAAGTTATTAAACTATAAAAAAAGTGCAATCTTCTGGGTAAAGGAAATTACTCTCTTAGCAGATAATGGCATTCAAATATGAGTGGTGGGCTTAGCTTCTTGGAGTTTGCATGCTGCTTTTTATCAGCTGAGGATTGATGTGCATTCTTTAGGCTCCAAGGTTGGCCCTCCAGGGTCTGTTGAAAACTCTGTTCTGAGGTGATGATGGCTCTTGCACAGGGAAGTGTACATGGACTAGGTTGACAAGGCTAGGGTAGGATGTCAAGTCAGTAGGCAGTACCTGCCCTCTACCTACTAACTATAGAGACAAGCTATAGTAAAAAGCAGGGACCATATTGGGAAGAGAGACTGTTGGAGGGGTTCTCTGCCACCCTGTCTCAAATTTGTCTTCTGGGCTCTTGACATGGGGTTTGGTTTATGTAGAGTCCTGGGAGAAGTGTGGTCCTGCCTATCATTGATCCATCCTTGTCTCAGTCGAGTTCCTTGCAAGACAACTTGTCAGAGCTGTGTGGACTCTGGGAAACTAGTTCCTCTTCTTTGTAGTCACCTGCCCCCAGCTTCCTTCTCCTAGAATGAAATTCCTGGGAATAGTCTAATTATTTGGAGACATTATTTCAACAGTTTGATTGCCAAAAGGAGAGGCACATGTCGCTTTAGAGTGGGATTGGTAGTACTGTAGTACCACTGGCAGACATGAAGGTTAAAACATTCCTTAGTCCAAATGAGGCTCTTTCCTTCTCATCTAGTCCTAGGCCCCTTACACTTGTACTAGTGAAGTTTCACAGAATTAAAGTTCAGTTCCCACCCTCCCCACCATTCTACCCTGTAGTATAGGGGTAAGGGTGGTGGTTAATGTCCACCATGAGCTGTGAGTATGGTGCTGAAGCCTGGCCTAACCAGTCCTTATCATTGTGAGCCTCAGTTTTCTTCATAACTAGCAGCCACTACTACCTTAATGTCATGGACCATGTACAAAGGTAGTCTATATAAAGTACTCTGCATAGTGTCTGAAGAGATCTACAGGCTTCTCCTATTAAGAAACAGATGGTAAAGTAATTTAGAGTATGTGGGCCACGTGTCTGTCTCAATTATTCCAATATCTAGAGGGAGACAGGGCACAGACACAGTCAGGGAATAAACAAGTAGACAGGACTGTGTCGACAATAGTTTGTTTTTAAAAACAGGCAGAGGGTTAAATTTAGTCTTCACAATGTATGTTATCAAACTCTGGCTTGGAAGATAAAATGATCAGCAGATACTAGCAGAAATGGGTCATTTTTAAAATACATGTTCATATTCATATTTATGCAAAGAGAGACATGGATTTAGAACTTGTGATTTTTTTGACATATTTTACTCTATTTGAAAATAGTAAGCTTGGTTAAATAATACTTTTACCTTCAAAGCTTACATAATTGCAAAATATAAAAATCTGTTTTTAAAGATTCTTTTTAAATTATGTGTGTGTGTGTGTGTGTGTGTGTGTGTGTGTACCTCACATGTGTGAGAATGCCTGAAGAGAACAGATGAAAGCATTGGAACTCCAGGAGCTAGAGTTCTGAATGTTTTTTGTGAGCCTCCTCACATGAGTGTTGACCACTTGATTTGGGTCCTCCGGAAGAGCAGCATGTATTCTTAACTAATGAGCCAACTTTCTATCTCCATGTATCAAAAAACTAAATGAGTACATACCAGGGTTCATAGAGAAAGCCAGGGTCAGATATGATGAGCTTACTCTGCTGTCTCTCAGTGAGGTCAGAATATGTAGCAGTGTCCTCAGGGTGTGGCTTACTTGTGGTTGTTTTTTGATATTAGCAAACAGTCTTTCACTTTTTCTGTACGTATCCCAAATAGATGTTTATCAATTTTCATTGATCTTCTTAGACTATCAGGTTTTGGATCGTTGGGTTTTTTTGATTGGATTCCTGGTTTTATTTCAATGCTATTTTTATTATTTTTATTTTCTGCTTTTTATTAAGATTTTTCTTTCTCTAGTTTCCTAAGAATAAAATATTACTCATCTTTTTCCTTTTCTAGTGTGGTTCTATGTTACATATGTCCCTGTAGGCACTCTTGTTGCTCATTGTGAACATTCTGATGAGTTGCGGTTGCATTTTTTTTGGGGGGGGGTTTCAAGGCAGGGTTTCTCTGTATAGTCCTGGCTGTCCTGGAACTCACTCTGTAGACCAGGCTGGCCTCGAACTCAGAAATCTGCCTGCCTCTGCCTCCCAAGTGCTGGGATTAAAGGTGTGCGCTACCACTGCCTAGTTGCATATTTCTTTAATTCAAAATATTTATGAATTCCTTTGGTATTTCTACTTTCATCTGAATATTACTTTAAAATGTTTTGTTTAAGATGTGTGTGTTTGGGAGATGTTTTTCCTTTTCAGATATCTGTTACTGATTCAGCAGACATTGTATGACATCACTCTTTCACATCTATCGAAGCCTGCTTAATGAGAATATTGTAGCTGGACTTTTGTCTACTTTGTGGGGTCTTCTTTCTCCCATCCTTCTCCACCCCTTTTCTTCTTTCCTTTCAAGCCCCTATCACTAGATAGGAGAGGAAAAAAGGGATAGAGGAGAAAGGGGGTGGCATTATCTTTAGATTATTCTCTGCTGATTAGGGGTATCGAGTTTCTAGGGGCAAGTTTGATCTTCACCCATCAGATGATCTGATTTCTTCTTGTTCTTTATTCTTTGTGCATGACTACTTAACAAAATGTGACCAACAACAACCAGCCAACAACCCACTAACACTAACAACAACCCACATGTGGGTTGTTGTTGTCTATCTAGCATTTATATGTCCTCTGAAAATTTTCCAGGATTCCAAATGTCACACAATCACAAAAACTATCTGCAGCTGACAAAATCATGCCCCTGCTAGAGCATGAGGCAAATCATAGTCAGCTGCTGAGAATAGTCTGAAGCAGCGCCATATCTTACACCTGGGATTAAAATGAAAACATATTCCCATAATATTTGTGTTTTTCAAATAAACCAGAATGTTAACTGCAGAATATTCCATGTGAGTTTGAGCAGAATGCATAATGTCTGAAGCAGTCACTTTGACTTTTTGTTGATGCCCTTCTACATCTCTCTGTAATTTTTTTATTGGATACTTTATTTACATTTCAGATGTTATTCCCTTTCCCAGTTTCCCTCCCTCCTGGAAACACCCTATCACATCCTCCCTCCTCCTGCTTCTATGAGGGTGTTCCTCCACCCACCCACCCACTCTCACCTCCTCGATTCCCCTACACTGGAGCATCTATCGAGCCTTCATAGGACCAAGGACCTCTCTTTCCATTGGTGCATGACAAGGTCATCCTCTTGTACATATGCAGCTGGAGCCATGTGCACTCCTTTGTTGGTGGATTAGTTCTGGGAGTTCTCGGGGGTCTGGTTGGTTGATATTATTGTTTTTCCTATGGGATTGCAAATCCTTCAACTCCTTCAGTCCTTTCTCTAACTCCTCTATTAGGGACTCTGAGCTCAGTCCAATGGTTGGCTACTAACATCTGCCTCTGTATTTGTAAGGCTCTGGTAGGGCCTCTCATGAGACAGCCATATCAGGCTCCTTTCAGTATGCACTTCTTGGCATCCACAATAGTGTCTGAGTTTGGTAACTGTATATGGGATGAATCCCCAGGTGGGACAGTCTCTGGGTGGCCTTTCCTTTAGTCTCTGCTCTATACTTTACCTCCATATTTGCTCTTGTGAGTATTTTGTCCTTCTAAGAAGGACAGAAGCACCCACACTTTGGTCTTCCTTCTTATTGAGCTTCATATGGTCTGTGAATTGTATCCTGGTTATTTGGAGCTCCCATGCTCATGGATTAGCAGGATTAATATAGTAAAAATGGCCATCTTGCCTAAAGCAATCTACAGATTCAATGCAATACCCAACAAAATTCCAACTCAACTCTTCATAGTATTAGAAAGAGCAATTTGCAAATTCATTTAAATAACAAAAAAACCCACCATAGCGAAAACTATTCTCAACAATAAAAAAACTTCTGGGGGAATCATCATCCTTGACCTCAAGCTGTATTACAGAGCAAGACTGTACATAGTGATAAAAACTGCATGGTATTGGTACAGAGTCAGGCAGGATGATCAGTGGAATAGAATTGAAGACCCAGAAATGATTTCACACACATATGGTCACTTGATCTTTGACAAAGGAGTTAAAACCATCCAGTGGGAAAAAGACGGCATTTTTAACAAATGGTGCTGGCTCAACTGGCAATCGGCATGTAGAAGAATGCAAATTGACCCATTCTTATCTCCTTGTACAACGCTCAAGTACAAGTGGATCAAAGACGTCCACATAAGACCAGATACACTGAAACTTATAGAGGAGAAAGTGGGGAAGAGCCTCAAACATATGGGCACAGGGGGAAAATTCCTGAACAGAACACCAGTGGCTTGTGCTGCAAGATGAAGAATCTACAAATGGGACCTCATAAAATTGCAAAGCTTCTGTAAGGCAAAGGACACTGTCAATAAGATAAAAAGGCAACCAACAGATTGGGAAAAGATCTTTACCAATCCTTCATCCGATAGAGGGCTAATATCCAATATATACAAAGAACTCAAGAAGTTTGATTCCAGAGAACCAAGTAACCCTATTAAAAATGGGGTACAGAGCTAAACAAAGAATTTTCAACTGAGGCATATCTAATGGCTGAGAAACAACTAAATAAATGTTCAGGGCTAGAGAGATGGCTCAGGGGTTAAGAGCACTGACTGCTCTTCCAAAGGTCCTGAGTTCAAATCCCAGCAACCACATGGTGGCTCACAACCACCCGTAATGAGATCTGACACCCTCTTCTGGTGTCTCTGAAGACAGCTACAGTGTACTTACATATAATAAATAAATAAATTTTTTTAAAAAAAGAAATGTTCAACATCCTTAATCATCAGGGAAATGCAAGGCAAAACAACCCTGTGATTCTGTCTCACTCTAGTCAGAATGGCTAAAATCAAAAACTCAGGTGACAGCAGATGCTGGCGAGGATGTAATTCTTTTATTAGATGAAGTAGTCTCTAACTAGACTCAGATTCATTTGATCGATGGTGCTGTAGAATACTATTGTGTCCTTACAGATTTTCTTGCAACTGGGCCTGTCTTTTTCTTATAGAGCTATGTTAGAGGTTTCCACCTGTATGTGTGGGTTGTATAATGTTTTCTTGCTATAATACAATATCTGGTGCTGACTAGTTTACAAAAGAAAGGATCTTATCTTACAGTTGGGAGGATGAGGTTACAAAGGTTAGGCAGGTTCACTTATTTGGCCTCTGGTGAGTGACTACAGGTAATGATATCATGTGAGAATGTGGACTAGAGGAACAGAACACTCACATGGTAAGACAGAAAGCCCGGCAGAAGTCGGAGCTGGCGTGTTCTTCCTAGAATTATTTGCTAGCTGTAAACTAGATGTGTTTCCATGAGAACTATTGGTTGTGAGCATGCTTTGTCAGAAACCTAAATGGACATGGTTGCGTCTTCCTACAATGACCAAATTAATTGATTAACAATAAAGTCATAAGATATGGTGGTTTCATTAGCAGAATCACGTTCCTTAGTCAAAGCAAATACATTCTTTTATTCCAATATAAATAATATTAGCTCTCTGATTACATATATATTATGTCATATATATTTATTTACATTTATATATGCATGCATGTGTATCTGTGTATGTGTGTTATAGAATGGCTACAAAGAGTTAAAGAAGCAAGGACTTTCAGTGGAAGAGTTGAGCTATGGAACGAGGTGAAGTAAGGGTCAAGGCTAAGCGGGAGCAAGCCAAGTCAAAAGCTCTGGGACAATTATGAGTTCTCTGCCTCTTGACCTCTTGATGCATATACCAGGTGGTGAGATTGCAGGTGAATGGGGCCTTCTTCCCCTCAGTGCTATGGGGTCAAGGTGAGGACATTGTACTTTCTTTGGTCTGGAGTGTCTTCATACCTTTTTGGACCTGGTTTTTCAGATATGTTTTTATGTATTCCTGTGCCTCTACAACCTCAATTTACCTCAAATAAATTTACAGGGTAGTACCCTTTCTAGTCCTAGGAAATAGTCATTTATTACTTTTTGCTATGTAGGTGATGCTGGACAAATGGTACTGTTCACATGCCATCAAAGGGCAGAGTCCTCTCCATCCTCAACATGGAATCCAGGGCTGCTTGTAAAATGGAGTCTCTCAGGGCAAGTCTTAGTCTGTAACAAACAGACCAATACTGTTTACACAATATGGAGCAATTTAGAGCAGGGTACAACCTGATCTCAGCATTACCTCAATCCCTTTTGAGGGTAGTGCCCCTACTGACCTAATCACCTTGACAGAAATCCCACTTCCCACTTAAAGGCTTCCCAACACTTCTCATCAGTGTATGATCATTGATGTTGAAGGTGATTATTGATGTAGTCAATGCAATATCTTTCATACTTACTGTCACTTTCTGTTTTTTGCCGTGTTTTTATGCATATTGTTGTTTTCCACACTTTTCCTGCTCTGTGTTTTTAATGAAACATCTTATATGATCACTTTTTCCTCTTTGTTCTTACCATGTCAGTTATACTTCTTTTGAAAAGTGCTCTGTAATTTGCAGCTAATCAAAGTTTGTTTTGCAGTTACATGACACTCCTTTACATGCAAGTGAACGTCTTTTCCTGAGCATACAAACCTTCTTAATATACTCCCATCCTTGGTGTCATGTGTCTACCATGCACAGGTGCATGCATGGTACTTATGATGTGTGCAAATAGATGTGGTGCTGTTGTTTTGAGAAAACTGTTTCTTGTTTTATCAGTTAAGAATTAGCTAAGTGAGATTTCTTTTCACATATTCCTTCTCCACTGCTTGTCTTTTTTGTAGGTCTTTTCTAAATCATAATTTTAGTACTTTCTGAAGCACAAATAGTCTACAGACAACACATACCCCCAGGTTTTTTTTTTTTTTTTAATCTGAACAAATTTTACAAGTTTTTAGTTTTTCTGCCTTTGGAGAACATTTTCACAGAAAACCACATTCTAGGTTGCTCATATCTTTCCTTAGCACATTGTCCCAGTTTGCTTTTTTATTGCTATGGTAAGATGCTGACCAAAACCAATTTCAGGACTAAATGGTTTATTTTATCCTAGAAATTGTAGCCCATCGTAGTGGAGAAGTCAGGGCCACTGTTCAATGGCTTGCTGTCCATGGCTTGCTGAGCCTGCTTTCTTATACAAGATGATTTATTCAGCAGTCACTGCTCATAATGCCTTGGCCCTCCAACATCAGTCATAACATTAATCATTAATCAAGAAGAGATCCCCATATAAACTTCCCCATAGGTCAGTAATGGAGACATTTTTCTCATTTCCTAGATGATCACAGTTGTGTCATGTTGACAGGAAACTAACTAGCATCTATATTAACTACTCACCCGCATTCTCCTAGTGTGGATGGCATCTGTGTGGTTGTCAGATGTAGTTCTGACTTTCCTTCTCTACTGGTTTCTTACCTTGGACTGCTTCCAGAAGTGTTTTCCTGTCTTGGATTTTTTTTTTCCCCTAAGGATTGCACATTGTTGCCCATACTTTTTTTTTTTAATGTTGTTTTGTTTTTTACTTTTTCTCCCATCTTGAGTTTTCCATTTCTATGGATTGTGGTCTGACATTAGAATGGGAGAAACTGTCAGTCGTTTTCACGTCAACATCTCTTATGATCTTTCGCTTTTTCCCTCCTGATCTACACGTGTCACGCCCACTGTGGCTCTCTCTCGGCTCTCAGATGCTTTGCTCTGTGTATGTTTTCCACACCATCTGTGCCTTTGTCATCTTTGTTTTTCAGGTTGGGAAATTCCTGTTGAAGTATGCTCAAGTTTACAGATTATTTCTTCAGCTGTGTCCATTAGCTACCCAAGGCACTAAGGCAGTTTCCATTGCTGTTAACTGTTGGGTTATGTTGTTGTTGTTTTATTTGTGACATCATTTCCTATTATTTCTTAGGGTCATAATGTTTCTGCTTTTGTGTTACATATATTCACATATGATGTACTTTTTCATTTGCATATATTCTTTTAAATACCTTAGTCTGATAATCTCAGCCTTCTTGACATGCCTAACTCAACATTGTTGACGTAGACGTTGGAGCCTGGCTCTGATGCCTTTTCCGTATTTTCAAACTCTTTATTTTTGTTCTTTATATGACTTGTGTGGTTACTTTCTGTGTGTTGGGAACTCAGGAGTGAACTATGATAAAAGATGGACATCCTGTTCTAAGTAAGAGAGTTATGGTAATGTGCCTGTGGTGATACGACAGCACACTGTGGGGGAGTGCGAGCATTCTACTGTGTTTAGTTAGGTCTCAGTCTTGTGGTGTTCAGTGCCTTGCATGGGACCATAATTTTTCCACATTCTGCTTTAGGTAGGCAGGATAGCCAGAGAGAGCTGGAGTTGTTATTCCTTTTCTCTAGGCAGATTAGGCACTGAGGTAACTGTGGCCAGTCACTCTCCAGTAAAATGAGTTCTCTGTGGTATTCCACTTGGTTCTATTTCCCCTGCTCCTAATGCAAGTGTAAGAAAATCCTTCCTGTTTTCTGTGGGAACCCCTAGGCTAGTAATCACTAAAGCCTGTATTAACCCCGAAGGCTTCAGGACCCACTCCTTACAGCTCTCACTCCAGAACTTGCCCACATTGAGGTTGCACCATTGGATCATCCTCCACTTTTCTGTCCCAAATTAGCTGTCTACATGGGGAAGTTCTTGCTCTGTATCCATGGTCTATAACTCCCAGTTTTGTGGTTGACCTGGAAGGAGGTATTGATATTTCAGTTTGTTCATCTTTATTTGTTATTAATTTAGTGCTGGACTGGAAACTGGAATTCGTGGCCTAGCCCTTTTGTTCTTTGAAATATATGCAGTCTAGCGAGAGGTAGGGGAGTCTCATGGAAATCCTTGCCTTTGATGAGTAAGCTGTGTCCATAGTACTGCTGCATTTAATTGTGAGCTAAGAAAACTCTGTCACTCGCACCCTGCTCTTCTGGAAAATGACATATCCTTTCCTGTGTTTGGTTTTCACTTGCTCTGTCTGGTTAGTAGGTGATAGCCTCTGCCTACTGTGTGCCAGGTAGGACCTAAAGCATGAAGACAGATGCTGCAGTAAAAGCGTGACCCTAGGGAGTGTCTTTTTTTTTTTTTTTAAAACGTTTATTGCATTGTCAAGAGAAAAGTTACATGATTTCAATTAATCTGAATTTGTTAACATTTAAAAACATATTTTAAGTAAATAGAATTAAATCACATTCTTGTTTCCCTTTTGTACCCCAACTCCTCCAAGAGACCCCCTTCAATACCTACAATATCTTTTTTGTCATATTCCTTAAAATTTAGAAAATATTATAACAATAAAAATAAGTATTATAAAAGTTGTTTGATATAAAACAACAATCAATTTAACAGTCTTATGTAGATGCTCGTCTACAGCAATAGTGAAAATACATTTTTATCAATATAAATATTAAATAACTCCAAACATATTAACTGTATATTTCAAAATAATATATCACTACTGGTATTTTCTTAAATGAACATAAATATATAAAGTCAAAGACAAAGACAGATGCTGCAGGTAAAAGCATGGCCCTAGGGAGTGTCTTTTTTTTTTTTTTAAAGTCTCTTAAGTTTAATAGAAAAGGGGACAAAAAGAGAAGTAAAAAAGAAATGGTGTGTCTATTCATTAAAATAACATTAAGTTTTTTGTTTTGTTTTGTTTTGTTTTGTAAGAGCAGAGAGAACTGTCTTCCGCTTTGGCTGTGCAGAACTTAGTACCTGACATGATTAAATGAATGTTGAGAAATATGTAAAGGCGGGGGTTAAATGCTTGTCGAATGGCCTAAAAGTGTGTGTGTGTGTGTGTGTGTGTGTGTGTGTGTGTGTGTGTGTTTAAATGTCACCTTTAGCTATTTGAATTATTTGAAATAGTTATTGTAGATTTTTGCATATACATTTGTGTTTATAGGAATATGAATAGCTACTGTCACATGTTCTTAAAATAATCTGTTAAAATAATGAATGGTGACTAGTACATGGGCCATGAAGCATCTTCACATAGTACTTAAAGGATACATTTTATTGTTGGTCAAGCTGAAGTAATAGAATGGGATGGCTATGGCCACTTCCCCAAACCCAGAGGGTTGTATATTTATGCTACATTCATGTAGAGCTGTGTTTAGTTTTTCTTATTAGTATTTTCATATCACATTTATCTGTTTGTTTATTTTGTAGTGGTGGGCATTAAGTTCAGAGGAGTCATTTCTATTAGAGAACCTTTTATCTGCCCATTCATTGCAAATAAACATCAGTACAGCCCTCAGCTGTGTAGAATCTGTTGTGGTTTTATCTAGATGGGGAGAATAGGCTAGAATAAATGATGATTGGAAACCATTTATTGTACAGTGGTAACCATCTTTCTTGTGGGAGCAGGAAATGCTTTTCTGTCCGGCATTAATCCTCTTGAGGCCTCCTTTGCAGTAAGGCAGGAGTCCTTATCTCTTCCACATTTATTTTTCAATAGCTGAGAACCTGCATGAACACCTGACAGTTCAGTGATTTACCAAAGGTCATTCCCAGAATTCATTGTAGTTTAGAAGCTCAGCTCCTGACCTCCCTTCACAGAGCCCAAAGTTCAACCTATCTGCTCTCCTGTGTCTGATAAATATTCAGCTTGAACAGGTTCTCAGAGAGCATGGAATTAATCTCTAACCCTTGGCAAATGACATTTTATTTCATTTTGAGAAGCAACACTTTTAGATAGGAGTGTAAGTGTGAAAGAGTAAACAGAGGATCTGGATTTCAGTTCACTGAAGAAGATCCTCACAGTGGGGGCTGGGTCCACCAAGCCAACCATCAGCTTGGGGCTTGGAGTAAACATCTAGTCTAAGGTAAAGCAGGAGGCTGTCTCAGATGCTGCTTCGAACATCTCCTAAGGGACATTTGCTTCCTTGAATGTACAGATTTGGTTGAAACTGTTTTGGTCATACATTTAGTATTTGCACAAGATGGGATGTTTATTGTATTTTAAATGTTTATATTTTAAAATAAAATTCATATTACTCTCATATTTCATATTTCATATTTACTATCAACCTTGAAGAAAACACCAGTAATCTCTTTAATTCTGGATAATTTTCATTTCTCTATGAATTTTTATATTCAACTTATCATACAATTTTTTTCTAGTTTAATATGTTTTTGTGCTTGTAAGTTTTTCTTTGATCATTCTATTATAATCATTTGCAATAAAGCCATGCAAATATATTTCAATGCAATTAAAATATTTTTTGTATCCATGAGGCTTTAATTATTTAAAATTTCTTCCAGAGTGAATTATGATTATAATTATTAGTAGCATACTCTTTATCAAAGCAACATAAGTAGGATGCATTTTGATAACTAATGATTAAACATTAGAAATGCTATTGCAATTGTGACATTTAACTAAATGAAGCTGGTACACCATTCACAGGGACATTGGATGATAGACCTGAATAACCCTGGCTAGGCCAGTTCAAGCCAGTTGATGGTATGAGAAAGACATCTGCTTTAGCATTGTCTCTAGATTCTAAATGTTTCTAGGTAATCAGCTGACAGTCACATTTTGATCCTTCTTTTCTTTTTTTTTTATTAGATATTTTCTTTATTTACATATTAATTTCTCCTTTCCCAGTTTCCCCTCTAAAAGACAAACAAACAAACAAAGAAAAACAACAAGAACAAACCCCTGTTGCCTCCCCCATCCCCATGCCTGCCACCCCACCCTCTCCCACTTATTGGCCCTGGCATTCCCCTACACTGGGGCACAAAACCTTCACAAGGCTTAGGTCCTCTCCTATTGATGACCAAATTTGCAATCCTCTACTATACACATGCTGCCAGAACAATCAGTCTCACCATGTATAGTCCTTGGTTGGTGGTTGGGTCCCTAGGAGCTCTAAGGGTACTACTTAATTCATATTGTTGTTCGTCCTAAGGGGCTGCAAACCCTTCAGCTCCATAGATCCTTTCTCTAACTCCTTCATTGGGGACTGTGTACTCAGTTCAATGGATGGCTGTGAGCCTCTATATCTGTATTAGTCAGGTATTGTCAGAGCCTCTCAGGAGATAGCTATATTTAGACTGGCTTGTCTTTCCTTCAGTCTCTGCTCCATAGTTAATCTCTGCCACTCCTTTTGTGGGTATTTGGTTCCCCCTTTTAAGAAGGAATGAAATGTCCACCTTTTTGTCTTCCTTCTTCAGCAAACATCATGCTGGCCAGGAAACAATGCCCAATCTTAGCCATAAATGAATTATTTCTTGGGGTACCTTTATGCCTAAATATGAGGGTGTGTTGACGATTGGAAAGACTGATCTGGAACACGTCTGAGTTAGGAGATGCCAGCGGCTACCCTGAATAGCCAGGAGGCACGGGTACCCCTTTGGGTCCTTATTGCCTCTTGCCCTTGATCAGGTTTTTAAGCCCGATACTGCAGACGTGACTGGCATAGACGAGTATGCATGGCAATTGCATTGAATCTGTAGATTGCCTTCAGTAAGATGGCCATTTTTACTATATTAATCCTGCCAATCCATGAGCATGGAAGATCTTTCCATCTTCTAAGATCTTCTTCGATATGCTTCTTCAGAGCCTTGAAGTTCTTGTCAAACAGATCTTTTACTTGCTTAGTTAGAGTTACACCGAGGTATTTTATATTATTTGTGACTATTGTAGAGGGTGTTGTTCCCCTAATTTCTTTCTCTGCCTCTTTATCCTTTGTCTATAGGAAGGCCTCTGATTTGCTTGAGTTAATTTTATATCCAGCTACTTTGCTGAAGTTGTTTATGAGGCTTAGGAGCTCTCTGGTGGACTTTTTGAGGCCACTTAAGTATTCTATCATATCATCATCAAATAGTGATAATTTGACTTCTTCCTTTCCTATTCGTATCCCTTTAATCTCCTTTTGTTGCCTAATTGCTCTGGCTAGAACTTCAAGTACAATATTGAATAGGTAGGGAGAGAGTGGGCAGCCTTGTCTAGTCCCTGATTTTAGTGGGATTGCTTCAAGTTTCTCTCCATTTAGTTTGATGTTGGCTACTGGTTTCCTGTATATTGCTTTTACTATGTT
>JADRCD010210708.1:0-19881 GCA_019843815.1 Montemys delectorum
ATAAATCTTAAGTGCTGCTCCCTTGGAAGTCATGGTGGCGATCACAAGTTTGGCCTGAGTGGCTAGTCTCTCGGTGTGTTGTAACATTTATCACTTGTTCACACTTTCACTGGGTCTTAAGAACAACCATGTTAAAAAAAAAAAAGAACAACCATGTTTGGTTTCTGGTGTTCTTCTTGCCCTTTGGTGGGGAAAAAGAAACTGAGGCTCATGGGCTTACCTGGGAGTTGGCTCCATAGTCACTGAATGTTTGTGACTGAGAGACTTCCTACCACAGGTTCATCATCTCTCTGTTGAACTCCTTTCTTAAATCTTCATGACCTCCTAACCTCTCAGCATCTCAGTAGCAGTCCCAGCTCTTTCCAAATTAATGTTCCCTGGGTGCCTTAGAATCGCTCTTGCTGGTTGTGGTAGGGCACAGCTGTAATCTTTGCACTTAGGGGGCTGTATCTGAGAGGACTGTGAATTCAAGGCCAGCCTCTGCTACTTAGGGGGAGACTTTCCAGAACTAACAGCTTGCAGACACCAGAAGATTCTCAATCCTACCTATAGAAGTCTCCCAAAATGCCTGGCCACAGCTACCAAAATTAGCCAGCAGGGGGCAGGCTAGCCCTATGGTTCAGTGTATCCTGGTGGAGCCAGCTGCCTCCAGGTCCTGCTTCTTCCCAGCTATTCCTCTTTTGTGTGAAGGTCTCCAGAGAGGAGAAGTTGTGAAAAGAGAAGAAACCAGCTCCCACAGCCTCTTCCTTTCCCTTTGAGATGATAATGAGAGGGGCTTCGACTGTCAGGGCTGAGAGTGACCCTACCCCCCCTCAGCCCCCCAGCCCCCCTCCCCCAGCCCCAGGGGCACACTGCTGTCTGCTTCCTGACCCTTCTCAGACTCAGCTCTGCAAATTGTCTTTCTCTTTTGGTCCAGGGCCAATCGGTCTCATGAGGTTTCCTTGCAAGCAGAGAGTGTGGTGAGAACGCACGCCTCTCCTCGTAGTCCAGCTGGCAGATTATTTAAACCTGTGGGTCCAATCAATTCCACCAGAGAACTGGCCAGACCCCTGAGAAAGGAACCTTACGTTTATTTTTTTCTTAATTCTCTTCCCGTCTAGTCCCTCAGTGGCTACACCCTTGGAGAAATGGACACACCCTCTCACAGCAACCATTAGCAGTCATCAGCTCCTCAGGAAAGGGTAGGATCTTGTGAGCACCACCTCTTCTCTTTCTCTCTGATGGAATGTGGAGGGGTCTGTGTGTTCATGGTTATAGTGACAGTGTCATATCGGGATGACACCATTTCATAACAACCCTCACACCCTGCCACTCTTAAATTCTGTGATGCTCCCAGGCCTTGACAGGAAATGATATAGATGTCCCAATTACTAATCATCAATAACCATCAATTGATGATTATGCTCATCAATCACTTATTTTCAGCTCTAGCACCAGATATTGATCTTTGCATCAACCAAAATCCTCTAGGGGAAACAAGGCCCCAGAGTGAGAGCAGCACTTGTTTATGAGTATAAACACAAATATTTAGAAGGCAGTTTGACAGCCTGTCCCTTGGGAGAAACAATAGTGGGGTGCTCTCCTCTTGAGCCTTTCTCAGCCATAGGCTTTTGATTTTGATCAGGTTTATACTGTCTGCATTTTCTGAGAACAAACTGAGATTCCCAAGTTACCTTTGCTGCAAGGGTTCATGGCTGAACACTTTAAGATGCAGCTTGTGGAGGTGAACCTAGCCTTGCCATGGGTCTCTAGAGAGCTTCTGGCCATCCTACTGGAGGTCTGGCTTGGTAGCAGGTCTGTCCTCTGGGATGGGACGAAGCAGTCAGTCTTGGGAACCCCAAGAGAAAGCAGTGAGCACGTGAGTCAGTTTCTAGGCTGTTTTCTTCAGTCTGCTGCCCCTGCAAGCACTAGCTCTCTTGCCTAGAATTTCCAGCAGTTTCCCTGGCTTCAAGCTTCCAGTCTTGACCTTGTCTCCTGGTTACCTTCCAACCTAGCATCATTGTATCCTCTCTGGAAACAAACCAACTTCCACCCTTTGATGATGCTTCACCAGCCTAAACTCTAAGTTTAAAGTCACAAGCGTGTGACACCTTCAGCACTACATCCTACTTTGCAGACAAGGGATTCCTAAGCACAACTCACCTTACCAATTTCTGTTCGTCTTCCCCCAAAATACTCTTCCCCACTAGGTTTACCTGACCAATTTCTGTTCGTTCTTAGAAGCT
This sequence comes from Montemys delectorum, assembly GCA_019843815.1. Lineage (NCBI taxonomy): Eukaryota > Metazoa > Chordata > Mammalia > Rodentia > Muridae > Montemys > Montemys delectorum. The sequence goes on from JADRCD010210708.1 coordinate 2,226, forward strand.
TGAATAGATAAAGATGTTGCCTCTTCTGGAGAACCATGTCTGACATGAACATCTTGTTCACAGTGCTGGTTGCTACGTCCCTGGTGTAACTTCTTCACCACAGCCTTATGGCTCATATCACAGCAGATTGTAATGGACTCTTCCTCAAGTTACTCACTCATCTTCATATTTTCTAGAATTCAATGGGATGCACAGTGTATGTCATTCTCTCTCTCTCTCTCTCTCTCTCTCTCTCTCTGTCTAATCAGTGTGACATTATGAACTTGCAAGTACCTGACCTTAGTAGTCACTGATTCTACACACACAGTAGAAGGGGTCACAATTCTAATCCCCATACTATGAAATCTTAGCTTTTTATCAATAAGCTAGAGTCCTTGAAAAGTGAATGCTCAGGATTGTTTTTAAAAATGGACGGAGAGTCTGAGAAGGTCCTAAATTCAATCCCCAGAACCCACATAAAAAGCTGGATGTGGTGGCACACACTTGTAATCTAGCAATGTGGAGTTGGAGACAGCGAGATCCCCAGGACTCGGTGGCTATCCCCGTTCTAGCCTACTTGGCAAGTTCCAAGTTCAGTGAGAGATTTTGTCCCAACAATAAGGTGGGCAGGAGATGAGGAACCACACATAAGGTTTACATCTGGCATCCACAGATGCACACACCCATTACATACACACACATGAATACCCCTTGCACAGGCACACATACAAAAGTAAGCAGGGAGACATGTGGGTGCACCAACCAGAGCCGTAGTTTTGAATGTCAAAGTAAAAAAAACCTTCTGTTGATTGGCAATTACAAAGACCATAACTAGGTGGAGCAGGTGAACCATCCTGCTTGGTTTTCTGGAGAGAGAGGAGGGGCACTGGGAGGCATAGATGCAGATAAGCCTTCGTTCTGGTAGCCCTCTCTCCTCTCAGTTAACTGTTCTCAAACTGCAGTTCCATCTAACAATGACCTGTCTTATGTCTGCTTACCACCACCCCTTCCTTGTCTATTTGACAAATGGAAAAGGTGTCCTTTATTTGAAGTGCCCCTTGGCCACCATGCATGAAGCCTAGAGGCTGTCATACCTCATTTGCCTGGCAAGGCACAGTTAATGGTAACCCTGGCTGAGCGCCTGTTACACTTCTAGGTTGAAAAAGACTGAGATGGGCATCTCTGTGTCTTCTCTCCCACCAGTGGCCTGCCCACTCCTAAATGGTATCATTGTGTTTCTATGATGACAGACACAGGGAAATGTGCAATGATCTAGGAAACTACTGGCAACGACAAGGTATGAGTGTGACAATGAGGAATGGTAGCAGGCTTAAATTCTACTCGCTCTCACTTCACATTCAACCTAAGGGAAAATCCCACGGGCTCTGGTGGAGATCATTACGCAGACGTCGTAGGCGCTATCCGTCCCAGTGGACTGACCAGGGGCTGTTTTCCAGGTAAGGAAGCAGCAGAAGATCCTCATCCCTGCTCAAGGAAACCAGAGTGGCTGAGCTTGGGGTGGGGGGGGAGGGGAATAAGAGCCACCTTCCTACCCAAGCCTCCCTCGCTGGGCATGAAGGAGATGCTGGTCAGTTTGGATGGAACAGAAGAGCAAAGACACACAAGGATCAACAAACTCCGAGGACCAACCATGGCCTCATTATTACATGAATAGCTTTATGAATGGGCTTAGTGTCTTTTCCTGATGCTGGGACAAAATACTCCGCCAAAAGCAACATAAAGAAGAGATGGTTCTTTTATGGTGAACAGCTCCAGTTTGTGGCCTGTTTGTTATACTGGGGACTCTCGGGGGGGGGGGGGGGGGGGGGGGGGGGGGGGCTGGAACTTAAGGTATGTGGTTTCGTGCATAGAACTCATAGCTAGTAAGAGCGAGCACATTTGCCACCCAACTTGTTCTCATCATTTTAAATGGACCAGCATCCCCTGCCCCGGGAATGGTCCCTTTCGCAATTAAATTAAGATTGGCCTTCTCGCATCAATTAATATAATTAAGGTAATCCCCGAAGGCATGCCCAGAGGTACACCTCCCAGGCGAATCTAGATTCTGTCCATTGACAATCACCACTAACAATCTCATGCACTTCCGATTGCCAGGCGTCGTGCTGAGTGGTTCCCACCCATTCTCTAACTTAGTCCTCCTAGTTACTGTGTGGGTGCTAATACTATTCTTGTTTTATAAATAAGAAAGCTTTGTGCCCTCATCCAAAGCAGATGTTACTGGTGTCTTGGGATTCAGGGAGGGCATTTGAGGACAAGCCTGGGTGTCACTATGTTCTTGCTGCTCTCCCGTCTGCACCTGAAGCTCAGGATCTCCTGTGCTGCATGTGAGTAGGCTCTGGCACCGCCTCCACACACACACACACATATCCAGCATCTGACAGCTGAGAGAATGGTGGCAGAACTCCATTTACACCTCATTGGCCAAGCACAGAAGACCAGTGACCTCACCCAGGAGGGAAGTGCCCTACCCCACCCAGGCAGCCTCAACCTGCCAGAGCCCTTTGAGTGGCTGACTGTAAAGGTGCCAGGGGGAAATGGAGTCCTTGAAGGCATCCAGACACTTATCGCAGGCTGGCAGATTGAACGTTTTGTAAAAATTGTTCTTGGATACACAGAGAATATATATATATATATGTATATATATATTTAAAGTACCAAGGGAACTCAGGCAGAGACGTTTCCATTCTCTTTGCCTGCTTTGATATTAAAGTTGCCTCTTCCAGGAACAGATGCCAGATGTGTATTTCTATGAGAATTAAAGGGGGAAGAGAATTAAGTTCTAGAGAATCCAAGTCGGGTAGGTGGCAGCTCAGAATTAAGGCCCACACTTTACTCTCACCATCTCTGTGTCTTGGCCAGCTTGCTTGTGAGCCTGTTTCCTTATTTGTAAAGTGAGTGATTATCTCTACTATCTCTGTCCCTACCTCATTGACCTCGGTGGTGGAGGTATGATGAAGCCCCGAGTAAGAGTTCCTTTCTTGTCTCTTTCACATGAACTTTTTTTTTAGCAATTTCTCCACCTGAGTCTTAGTCTTGTGCTTCCAGCATTGGCTCCACCTTGAGGCTGTTTCTCTCTGCATCAAAAGGTCAGTGAGATGGGTATTTCATTAGTGAAGGGGCAGACACCAAAGAGCTTCTGTTTCTTCTATAGGAAGGGTCAGGCTTGAAGGTGGCTTGGGAAGGCTCTCTCAGAAGACACTTAGGTGCTCTGGAATTCAGGGATACCAGGGATATCAGTATTCCCTGATACTTTCTTGGTATTCCCAAGGCTCCTTGCTGCGTCTCTAGGTGGAAACAAAAACGGCTCTAGTCTTCTACTGTGGGGTCAGACTGCTTCTGGCCGATTGGACAACAAGACACCTTGGAGTATCTCTCTGAGGACTTGCAGTGGGCCTAATTGGCCCCACTGCAACCAGGATATTCTGCCGACATCTTTGCCACTAGCAGGTAGTGGGGGAAGGGGGAAGGGTGTGATCTCAGAGTTAGCATCACCAGCAGTGGACTATGGGAAGGTATGCTAGCGACTTTCCTCATTTGTATGACCGAAGCAACATACCAGAGGAAGGGTTTATCTGGGCTCACACTTTCAAGGTACAGTCCATCATGGTGGGGAAAAGTATGGCAGGAGGTATGGGAGGCAGGTACAGAGTGCCTGCATCTGGAAGCAGGATGAGATGAATTCTGGTGCTCAGCTAGCTTTCTCCATCCTAGACATCTGAGAATCCAGCCCATGGGATGGTGCCAGCCAGAGGCATATTCCCATGGTGATTATACAGGCCATCAAATTGACAATAAAGATTGCCATCAAAGTAGGATTGGTCAGAGTGAGCAAATAAAAACAGAGGTGATCAATGAGTGCTTAGTGAATGAGCCTAAGGATATACAGTCAAGCCTAAGATTGACATATACTAAACATTCGTTTACTGTTAATTTGAAATTTGAATTTTATTGCGTGTCCAGTATTTTTTCTCTCAGGGAAGAAGGAAATGTGTGAAACAGCAAGAGGCTAGCCTCTGAGATGCCTTGCTTTCTGTTTGGGGAGTCAAATCAGGTCTCCTGGCTGGCCCCATCCTCAGAACACAGCTTTCTCTGATATCAGCAGCAGGGAGGGAGATAAGCCCGGAGGACAACCTCCAGCCAGACTCCTCGATCGATCCCTACTCTCCCTTCCAGTTATGAGACCTTCATCAAGTCTAACCTCCCAGCCTCACACTCCACCTCCGTAAGGCAGGACCACAGACTAGCTTTCCTCAAGGGTGAAGACAGTGGCCCTGGTGAGGCCGGTCCATGGCTCAGCCTGACATAAGAGGCCCTGGGATGGTAATTGTTACTATCAATTAATTGCAGTTACTAATTGCTTGTGAATATAATAGCCCTGGGAGCCAGGGGGAAGGAAGCTGCTTGGCATGCTTCTCAGTTGAGCTGGTTGTGCTGGAGGGCCAGCTTCCAGAAGCCCTGGAGGAGGGGTGTCTAGGCCTTGGCAGACGGGCAGTCATTCTCTGAGTTACAGTGAGAGCTCCAAGTCAGTCAGCTGGCCCTAGAGTAAATAGAGAAGCTTAAAGCATAGATGCACAACTCTGCTGTAGACCCCCAGCTCTGGGGAACAACTCATGCCTATTGCCACCATAAGGCCCTCCACTGCTTAATGCGCCTGTTGTATGTAGAGAACTGTAAGGGGCTTCTGGTGAAATGAAGAGAGGAGGGGTCACATAAAAGAGCTATCACCTCCTATTTGCTTTATTTATTAACCCAAACGTTCCACCTGATCCCACCTGGGGGGCTTCAGTACTGGACATTGGCCCTGTACCTCTGCCCTCCCTCCCTGTCTTTCTCTCTGCCCTAGTGTCCCAGGGGAGGGGAGGGGCCTGGACATTCCCCATCAACCAGTTCTGTTGCCTGGAGACAGCTCAGTTTTCCCAGGCCCGGCCCCTTTTATCAGGGAGACAATGTGCACACACAGTGAGGGCCTTGTGTGGCACCCAAGCCCCTAGCCCTTTGACTTGAAGAATTTTTCAAGTGCTGACCCTTCTTCGTGAGGTCTTCATGCTGTCCAATCCAAGGGCTGGTGTCTCTGCAGCTTCCTACCCAGCTCCTGTGAGTAGAGACAGAGGAAGGAGAAACAGAAAGATTGTCACCACCACGCTGCTCTTGTAGAATCTTGGGGGAGAGCTTCACCCTTGGAACCTAGCTAGAAGATACAAGGGAAAAAATGTCTTTGAACAGAAGAGAATATGGAAATTTTTTCCCCTAACTCTTTCTTTTTGCTGATTCTCTAAAGAGCTTGACAGAGCCATGAGATCTCCAATGTAAAGAGTGCCTGTTCCCTTAGATATACCACCTTGTAGATTCGTGAAGACCATGTCTCTGGATGAGTGATTCTATTGGAATGATTGTTTCCAGCTGCCACCCTACACTTGTTGTATAAGGTTCTTTGTAAATAAAAGAAGTATCAAGAAAGTATCTTTGGTCAACATACACAAAATGAAGGAAAGCAATGTGTAGTGATTGGAATTCAAGAAAAAGTCAGCCTGTGAGGCCCCTGCAGAGATGGGCATACATGCATGCATCAACTCTTGTTTGCCTTTGCACTTAAAAACAAATTCTTGGTGAAAATTAAGTCTGACTTAGTCTACTCCTTATCTCTTGAAGAGACTTTGTGACAAACCCACAAATGTTGTATACAGGAGGGAGGCTTGTTTCTGTCAGGACATGGACCAGTTCGAATGGAGGAACCACTTCTAGACAAGGATTCCATGGATCCAGGTCAGACCATGAGGAACTGTCACACACCACAGTGGATTCTGGATGTCCAGAATGGAGCCAGGAACCTGTTTGTTGACCCTGATGGAAAACCAACCTTAGAAGCAATCCAAACAGGGGGCTTATTACATGGTCTAAATGAATAGACACGAGACCACTGGTGGAGCAATGGAAGATGGGGATGAAATTCAACTTGATAAACAGAGCAGGCCAGGCACATGTACAGCGCAATATAAGTACAGTTCGCTGGCGGAGATCAAGTGGTGGTGGGAAAGGGGTGAGTTTCCCATTATGTAGAAGATTCCAAGTTTGGTTTGGCTACTCATTTGTGAAAGTGGTAAAGGGCTCAGACCTCAACCATCTTACTCTGGAAGCCCTTAGAGGAGGCTCTAAACTGAAGCATTGGCTCTTCTCCTCTCGTCTTTATCTTGCCTGTCTCATGCCCTTACCTCATTCTTCTCTGAGGAATTCCACAGCCTCACCCTCCACAGCCTGGCTTTCTCGCCCAGGTCCTCCCAGTGACCTTTCTATAGAGTCCTTCAGAGACCTGCTTCTGCTTGGGCAATAGAGACTTCAGAGCTGGTGCCCCCAGACTTTACCCCAACTGGTTACAACCCTGCCCCTGGAAAAACATGTCTCTGGGCAGATGCCAGCCTCATTACATAATGTCTCTCTCCCCAAGACCTGTAGAAGCCTGCCTCTAATGTGTTCCCTGGCAAGAGGGAATCATCTGCCATGGCAGCAAAAGGGATGAGGATTCCTGACCACTCTTCTGCTGGGTTTTCTGGAGATCTTTGAGAAGTTAATTACCGTGTGAAGAACTGACTTAAAAAGTCTTGTCTGTGGAAGACACAGTAGTCAGTTTGTGGGCACGTGAATGGGAACAAGTGCAGGTGGGAAGAAAACACTTCCCCGTGGTCAGGAAAACAGCCGCTTAGGCTCTATGGCAAATGGCATTAGCCATTTGGCTTCAGCTGCAGGGAGATAACTGGGAACCATGGGGATGGTGCTGGCTGTGACAGCCAATGTTCCCACTCAAGGCAGCAGCTGCAGGCTTCTCAGCCAGCTCTTGCCGTTTGGGAATACAGGCCAGATGTTTCCAAGTTTCTAATGTTCAAGGGAAGGCAGACTTTTAAAACGAATTCTGTATTTTAAAAGTAAAAGGTGTGTATGTGGGGGGTGGGGGTAGGGGGATGACTCCATAGCTAAGAGAGCTTGCCTCACAAGCATGAAGATCTGAGTTTGGATTCTCCGCACCCACATTAAAAGCTCAGCATGGTCCCCGCCCCCCACCCCCCACACACACCTGTAACCCCAGAGCTTGGAGAGCACAGAGAAAGGAAGATTACTGGGGCTTCCTGGCTGCCAGCCTCACTCTAGGCTCAGAGACAGGTGGTCTTAGGGACAAATATACATCAATAGAGAAGAGTGTCTGATGTCCTCCTCCGGCTTCCACATATATGCATATACCTGTACATACCCATATCCATGCTAGCATACACCACAACCCCTGTCACACACAAAAGTAAAAGTTTATAATTCTTCCTGTCAAAATGAGGCTATGGACTCCACAAGGCCTACCAGTTGGGGACTTGTGATACAAGACAGAAGTGTTAAGGTAATTGCTGGGTCTCTGTCTTCCTCAAGGACTGTCTTCCAGTATGACGTAAAAACCTTTCTGCTTTGACTGGATGTTTTGGACCAACATGATGCTTAGCACAAAGTAAGGAGAAGAAGGAAGAAGGATGGATGGATAAAGGAATGAATAGTCGGGCAAGTGGACGTATGGGTGAATGAGTTAGATGGATGGATAAGTAAACTGTTTAGTGGATGGATAGTAAATCTTTGTGTGGGTGAATAGATCAATAACAAATCTCCTCAGCCTTCTACATGCAGAAACCCAGAAGGGATGAGCTGACTCTTAAGCAAAACACCTGCTGTGTGCCAGGAGCATTGTTCAGGAGTCCTTACCCGGATGGCAGATGTAGTAATTTTTCTCCTAATATTTTACCAGTGAGAAAACTTGAATCGTAGTGGTGGTGTTCACTTGAGGCAGCAGCAGGATATAAATGGCAGAGCTAGGCAGGACCTAGGTCTGTTTCTACAGCCAGAAGGCTCTTCTGCTTCTTCTTGCAACAGGGCGAAGCCTCACTCAGACACCTGGCATCAGTAGCCCACTAATGCATTCTTGGCAGCCTCCTGGGTGCCTTTACATCTGAGTCCTAATGTAAACCCTCTCAATACCTTTAAAATTAATCTTCTAAATCCCCATTATTCAGAGGAGGAGGCGAGGAGTGGCCCCAAAAATATCTACAGCAGGTATCAGAAAACCTGCCCCACCCCCAAACCAGGTCTTCTTCTACATGCTTACACACACACACACACACACACACACGCACGCACGCACGCACGCACGCACACACACACACACACACACACTACCACCACCACCACACCTTTGAAGTCTTAGGCCCTGGCAAAGAATAGGCACTAAGTATTGGATAAGCTGATTAGCTGGTGGACTAGCTGGGCCACCTCATCAGAGTCACACGCGCCTCTCATCACGCTTCCCACCCAAGGCTGGGCAGAGTGCTCCTTTTGGACCGAGCTGGATCTCTGTGCTGCTGCACTGATAGTTATGATCCATCTCTGTGTCACTCCCTCCTAGGAGGGAGGAAGCCCTGTGTGGTCTTCATGGTTGATTCCTTGGAGCCTGAAGGTTCTGCACAGATCAGATAGTCCATCACTGCAGGTTAAATCATGCAAAGGACACCTTCCTGGGGCTATGGGCAGGGCTTGCACAAGTGTGAGAACCAGAGTTTAAACGCTCGGGACTCTAGTGAATGAGTGAGCATGCTGCCCCTGCTGCATTCCAGGACTCAGGGAGGTGGGAAGGGGATCCCAGCTGGCTGGCTGGGCTAGCAGAATCCTCAAGCTCTGGGATCAAGTAAGAGATGTCCCCTCACCTCACTAGCTCCACAGTTAGATGGATCTATCCGGGATCCCTGCTTTGACACAGGTAGATCCTATTTGTTCTCACTCCCAGGCAGTGGCAGGAAACGAAAGCAATACCCACTCGTCATAAATCTCTGTCACATGCTACCACATCCCTGGGCCCCAGACTAGAGATTTCCCACCCCAGGCAGCCCTAGTTTGTAATATTCTCCTTCCTGCTGCCTTTAATGTGTCAGTGAAGTATGAGGCCACCCACAGAGACAGAACCCTCCTGGAATCCAGTGTTCCCACCCCCTTTTTGGGTCAGGACCATGGATTTGGTTGATTGGCAGAGTTATTCAAGGAGCTATGAGTATGAACATATTAGGGCACTGGGATGAGGCTGCTGGTGGAAGACAAAGCCATTGGACAACGTGAATCCATCTGTTTTAGCCTGAGGTCAAACAGCCAGTCAACAGCAGAGACAGTGGGCTCCACCCCCAAGGCATCTAGAATTCTAGGCCATCCTTCCCCTTTTCTCTGCCACACAGAGCTGTTCTGAGGCAGCTCCAGCCTGAATTAGCCCACCCTTCCACCCCAAACCCCCGGCAAGAAGGCAGCAGTCTGTGTGGCCCATCAGGAGACAGACTTCTGACTCCCAGCCAGGCAGAGGGATGGACCGCCTGACCCTCACCTCAGCCTGAGACAGTCTGCCAGCCCCAGCAGTAAACATTCCAAAGACTCCTGGGAAGGTGAGGCCTCTTTGAAGCAGGCGCTGCTTGGGTGGCATACAATGCAGAGCATTCTGGGTTCCGTGTTGGAATGAAGTCCAACTGTCAGTCCTATAGGTTGGACATCACACAGTGACCCATATAATAAAAGGTGTAGATTTGTGAGTTATTGCAAGAGTTTGCCAGTAGGTGGCAATAAAGGGTCACAAGGAAGATCTGGATGTAGGACCGAGACATTTCCTTTACCTGGCCAATGTTTAGGAAGCAGAGGCCTGTGCCCCGTTACAGGGTGCTGTCATGGGCAGTTACTGTTGAGACACAGCGCACAGACTGGATGCTTGGAGGCAGAGGACAGATTGTAATGTATAATTACAAGGCAGAGCAGTACCATAAGGTAGAGAGTATGACGTGTTCAGCTGTGGAGGAGGGGTACCCAGCCCAGCCAGGTAGGGGTGCTGCTAAGGAAAACAAGAGAGCAGATAATACCTATGAGGATTCTGGATGGTGAGAAAGAGATAGTCTGGCAAAACAGAGGTGTGATCCTGTGCAAAAGACCAGAAGCATAAAGCAGAGGACATATTGAAGCATCACAAAAGGGAGTGTGAATGTGTGTGTGAGTGTGTGTGTGTGTGTGTGTGTGTGCGTGTGTCCATGGATGAAGCTGTAAAACAACATGCAGATAAAGTGAGTCATCTGCTGGCAGCATCCCTATTAGATTAGGAAGGAATTGTACTGAATCTTGAAAATCTGAAACAATGGGACAACTGGAAAATTTATGAGACCTTGAATGGCAACTTCTCCATCTGTAGGATATGGGGGTGACCCTGCCCTATTCCTTCTTGGGGTTGATGGAAAGGTTAAGTACTAGGGAGAAGACCACCAGAATTTGCAGGGGTACAGAGTGAAGAATGGAGAGGAGCAGTCAGTGCTCTTACCTGCTGAGCCATCTCGCCAACCCCGTGTGATAATTCATTTTAAGTGTCATCTTGCCTCAATGAAGAATTGCCTGAGAGCACAACCCAGGAATTGACTAGATCATTGGCCTGTGGACATGACTGTAGATGATTGTCCTAATTATTAATCAGAAAAATCCAGCCAACTGTGGGAGACACCATTCCCTACAAGTAGACAAAGGTGAATTCATCTTCTCTTTACTCTTGACTATGGACATGCTGTGACTGCTTCCGTTCTTGCCTTGACCTTTCCAGAATGTTAGGCCGTAACCTGGCATTATGAGCCCAAAAGCCTTCTCATCTCTAAGTTGCTTTTGTACCACAGCAACAGAATTGAAATTAGAATACTTATCAACTTTAAATATTAGTCATACACCTCATAGGCCATTTGCTGTTTTTTCTCAGGCTCCACAAATACTGTAAGTGGGATAGAATGTGCTGACTTCCTTGTTGAGGATTCATGATGAAATTCTGCATTTTGTGAGACTAGCTACACACTCATTTTACTAAAGAGCACCAATGAGAAAGAAACAAAGTAAACCTTACTTTCAGGTCATACCAACCATTCCTTTCCCATAAAAGTCCAGCCCCAGTGATATCTTAGCCTTTTGATATTGTAAGAAAAAGTACCACAAATATTGAAGCTGTCAGTCAAGGATGCTGAAGTCTTGGGAGAGGGAGGTCCTACTGGCATTGGCTGAGAACCCATGGGGTTGTGAAAACAGACAGGAAGCATTCTAAGAGTTTGTAGAAAGAATCCTTTCACAAAAGAAGACTGAGAAAAAAAAAAAACTTTCCTGCTCCGGGGAAAAGAATAGAATGAAGAAACTGAAGAGAAAGTTTGTGAACATGATTCTTACAAATTATTGATTAGAACTGGGTTGTGTGGCCACACCTAACATAGGGGAGAGTCAGGGCTACAGTTTTACGTGCTAATCTGTGAATGTTTCTGCTGAGGAAAAGGGGGAGAATGAGCTAGGAGGAAGAAAAGCACTGCTGCCATCCATAAGAGGGTTTATGGAAATGCTTACTACAGTACCTGGTTCACTGGTGACTTGGATATGCAAACTGGCTCTTTAGCACTATGTATGGAAAGATACCTAACACACCCTTCTATCCAGACTCTTGCAGGGTTGAGCAAAAGAAAGCGGAGACTCAGAGGAAAATACCTGGAAGCAGATCACCCTAAAGATCTACAAGCATTGAGTCTCTGGGTTTTGAGTTTCCTCCTTGATAGAACAGAAATTAAAAAAAAATATCTACCTCATGATAGTGCTTGTACACATTAAATGAAAAGAGCCACAGATTCAACCCTACAACTCACTGGTCTATTCATTCATTCATTCATTCATTCATTCATTCATTCAATTAATTGCACTCTTATGGTGTGTTACACACTTTTGTAGTGTTTTAAGTACTCTGTGGGTGCTGGGGAAAAAATGATGGGTCACAAACTGGGTGGAGTCCTGTTGTCCTTCCGTGCATTATAGGCATTAAACACAGTTGCTGATTCTAATCATACTTGTAATCAGCAGTGGGGAAGACAACATGTGTCTGAAGGGAGCTGATCTATGGTCAGGAATAGTTCCTTATGGAGGAAAGTGGGCAAATGGGAGGAGGGATTGAGCAGTAAGATTGGAGGGTCAACAGGGAAAAGGAGGGAAGTCACAAGTGTTGTGTTTTATAAAAAGATAAGGAGAGAGGGAATATGTTTGGTGGAGGTGCAATAAGGTGTGGGAGAAGGAGGTGCCTCTGTGGGCCTATGCTGAGGCATCCCTTCACCCTGAGGGATCAGCCACTATAGAATAGAGTTTATTCAGGGCATGAGGAGAGAAGTTGTGAGGGTAGTAGAGACAGAGAAGAGCAGAGAGAGAGGAGAGAGAGAGAGAGAGTAGAGGAGTAGAGGCTAGCCATGTACACATGGTGGGGGAGAGAAATGGGGAGAGAGGGGAAGCAGAAGCAAAGGGGTAGAACAGGAGCAAGAGAGCAAGAGAGAGAGAGGAGGGGGAAACAGCCCCTTTTATAGTGAGTCAGGCATACTTGGCTGTTGCCAGGTAACTGTGGGGCGGAGCCTAGACAAAATGCCAACAACAAGAATATTGTCTACTCCTTTTCCTCAATTGGTGGTTGGTGGAAGAGAGTTGTGGAAGGGTGAGTGGCCAGATCAAAGGGCTAGTGGTTAACAGATAGATGAACATATAACACAAAGATGAGAAAACGGATCATTAGTCCTTGATGTAGTACATATATATAATTTAATAAAATAACACCAAATCAATACTGCATTATTATTTATGTTTTCCTTGTCTCATTGAGTCTTTCAAGTAACTCCCAGACACAGGGAGCATTGCTTTTGTTTAAAGACTGCAGTAGAGGCAAAGGAAGCCAAGTCACTGAGCAGAATCAGAACTTGAGTCTCCTGTCTTCCTCTCCACTCTTCCTCCTCTCCTCCACCATTCTGTCTTTAAATACCAAGGTGGTCATGGGAGGACAGAGCCATGTGAGGCCCATCTTGTTTCACAACTCTAGGCCTTTGGAAAAGGGAAGAAAGGAAATGGGTCCTTACTGAGCAGACCTTTTGTCTCCTTTCAGGTCGAAGTATTTTCATGGGAAGAAAGTGAATGGTGACATTGAGATCCGAGTGGAACAGGTACGTGGCAGCCCCTTCCCTACCTCTTTCCACAACTGCCCTTTTCTGAACTGGGGACATTTCCAAGAGCAATCTTTCTTCCATCTTATGTGGCCATAATGGACTAAGAGTATCAGAAAAATCCTGGTCTGTACTCGGGAGTCTCAGTAATATCCAGAATCTTCCTGTCCACTAATTTTGCAACCTTTTGGTTTTAGGTAGCATTTAATCAGGGTTCTCTAGAGGATAAGAACAACAGAACTGGTGTGTGTGTGTGAGTGTGTGTGTGTATATGTGTATGTCTGTGTGTGTGTGTGCATGTGTGTGCGTGCGTATGTGTGTGCCTGTGCGTGTGTGTGCGTGTGTGTGCGTGTGCGTATGTGTGTGTGTGTGCATATGTGTGTGTATGTGTGCGTGTGTGTGCGTGTGTGTGTGTGTATGTGTGTGTGTGTAAATGGATTTTATTATAGTGGCTGATAGGCCGTTGTCCAGCTACTCCAAAAATGGCTCTCTACAAATGGAAGGTCTAAGATTCTAGTAGTTGTTGAGTAAGTGAGGCTGGATGACTCAACTGGTCAGGATATGCTAGAATGCCAAAGAAGTAGGCTTTAATGGCAGCAAAGGAACAGACTTTCCAGTGAGTGAGAGCAAGCACGCAAAATGTGAACTCTTTCTTCTTTAGTGTCCTTTATGCTGCCAGCAGAAGGTTTGTCCCAAATTAAAGGTGGCTCTTCCCACCTAAAAAGGTCTGGATAACAGGTGAATCATCCCACTTCAAATGATTTGATTAATAATAATAATAATAATAATAATAATAATAATAATAATTCTCTCATAGGTGTACCTAGCAATTTGGGTCTTAGCTTATTTCAGATGTAGTCAAGTTGAAAACTAAGAACAACCATCATAGATAGAGAGTTTTTCTTCAAGGGAAATATCAAAAGGAGCTCATGCTACCAAACTGAGACAAATAGAGATGCTCAGATGGGAAGCCATGTGCTTCATTTATCCCCCATGGCTGTAAGGCATCTGCTTTGACTTTGACTATGAAGTATAGGAGATATATTAGTTGCTTTCCTATTGCTGTGACAAAGCATCACAACTGGGACAATTTATAACAGAAAGCATTTAATTTGACTTAGGATTTCAGAGGGATAGAGTCCATGATGGTAGAGCAAAGACAACAGCAATTACTGAGAACTCACATCTTGATCTTCAAGTAGCAGGCAGAGAGAGACACACTGGGAATGGAAAGTCTTTCGAAAATTCAAGGCCAGCCTCCAGCGACACACCTCCTCCAACAAGGTCATACCTCCTTATCCTTCTCAAACAGTTCCACTAACTGGAGACCAATTATCCAAATACATGAGCCTGTGAGGGCTCTTCTCATTCAGTGGAAGAGCATATGTCTGCATCCTGACTCTCTTGTTTCTAGGTGTTGAGCAGGTGGTTTAATCTCTTCTTTCTTGTGTCATTGTAGCTGCAGTTAAATTATTTGAAACATCAAAAAAGAGCAAAATCGAGACTACCATTTCTTTCCATTATTTATACTATCAATATCCATGTCTCTTATTTTATGTAGAAAGAAACATCGATTAGGTCAGATAGCATAGGGAATCAGGACTGGACTCTAGACCTCCTGATTCCTGACCAGGACTCTCCAGTTAAGTAAACTGAGACACTCCTTTGTAGTAGCACCATACTCAACCTTAGGAGAGCACATCACAGCAAAGCACAATGAGCTTTCATGGCTAAGCAAGAATTGAGCCCTCTCCTGCTCTTCATCTGTCCTCTTGATAATACTGGCATCAGCTTGTGCTGGTGGGTTTATAGGTAGGATGGCATGAGCTAGGGACCGGGTATGTCCTCTTTCCTCTTCCTCCTCTATCATCTCTTGCTTTTTCCTTTTTTCTTTCCCTTTTACCTTCTCTGTCTTCCTTTTTCCTGCTTTCTCTTGGCCTGTCTCTCCTCCCTCTACTGATTCTTGTGCTGATAGTGGTTGAGATGGCAACTAGCCCCCTTTTCTATCCCCCTCCTACTCCATTCCACCACTACCCTTCCTCCTCCTCTTTGTCTTCTCCTTATTATTCTTCAGTGAATAATAATAAAAATCAACTGGAAGAAACAGCATTTATAAAACAAGAATATGAATGGCCTACCTCCCCAGCCCCACCCCTTACACTTTTTTTTTTTTTATCTCTGTGAGTCAGAGGAAGAGAGAAAACTTCTGAGCATAAAATTGATGGAGTTGGCTTCATGTTAAAACAACTACAGTTTGAACTTCAGTATGATCTGGTGGCTTTCAAGTCAATCCAATGTCTACTAATTTTCCTTCCATGCCAAAAAAATAAAGCAGGCTATTTTTGTTCACTTTACAAATATTTGCCAGTGTCTATTATGCTGGATTGCTCATGTGGGGAAGGATAAAGAAGCAGCAGCTCCATCCATAAACAGAAATAGCTTTGAGGCAGGAGTGCTTTTTGAATTAGATTGAAGAGTAGATGGGCTCTCAATATGTGGAGCAGGTGGCGTGGAGATCATATGGGGTTGTAGCCCAAGGGCAGAGGACCTTGACCAGTACAAGGTTATACACAGTCTTCATTGTTTGACTCCAATATAGAACTTACTTTCTTCCACTGCCTCTCTCTCAGTAGAGAGTGCCACCTGGACCTTTCACCATGGCTGCAAATCTGTACAGTCTCCCCCTTCCCCAACACCTACCCTCTGTCATGTCCTCTCGATCCCATATGTTATGATTCCCTAATCTTTCCACCGCTGTCCCCAAATTGTCAAGAATCTATCATGGTTGAACTCATCCAAACTTTCAGCCAACAGCCTTATATTTCTATTTGTTTATTAATCTCCACTTTATTCTTCTTGCCAAAACCAGAGTGATCTGTCTTTGTGTGTGTGTGTGTGTGTGTGTGTGTGTGTGTGTGTGTGGTGCCATGCATGTGTAGTGGTCATGGAGCCACTTCCAGGGTCCTCTCCCCCTTTGCATGAGAAAGGAGCTCTGGCTTTGCTGCTGTGTGTGCTGCTAGCTGTCTTGGGTGCTTGGGGGGGGGGCTCCCTGGTTCTATCTCTCATCTCTCCTTAACAGCAGTGAGAAACAGATGCTTATTGCTGCACTATGCTTAATGCGGGTCGTAAGAATCCATATTCAGGACCCTGTTCTTGCACAGCAACCCCTTTACCCACTGAACCATCTTCCTAGCCCCTAGAATGAGATTTCAAAAAGAGTGAATTGGGCCCTTTAATAACTTAGCTTCCTCAGAGACTCCCTCCCTGGGTCCTGTCTGAATCAGGAAACTCGGTGCTACTACTCTCAAAGCAGCTCACTGCACCAGAGTACTTTAGCTATACTTTTAGGGATGGATTCTTTGCCTGGGGGTAGGGGCCATGACTCTTTGGATTTCACTCCATTAAGTAGCATGGGTCCTTCAGTCCCAAACTAGAACTGAAGGAAATATTTGCAGGATGAATAACTGACAGATTCCACACATTCTGGCTGCATGTCACTTTCCAAGAGTGATAAATCACTGCTTTTTATTCTTTCTTCAAAAATCTTGGTTTTCTGTAAACCATCTGGCAAATGTTTAGTTGCCAACCAAGCTGGACCTCCCTCATCTCCTTTGTGGTAACTTCAAAGTCTGTTTTCATATCCCCTTTGTATCTTAACACTGCCTCTGGCCCCAGTGCCAGGTACCAAAACTGTATGCAGGGATGGATACCTGATAGAGCTGCTATACCCACACGGGGATATTGAGAACACTTTGGGAGTCTGTGGGGGCTCGAATCATGATGGAAAATGTTGGCTGACTTAGACATTCTCACTTCCAGTCATGTAAAGCCAGAAAGTAAATTAGTCAGGAAACCAATTAGGATGCCATTTAGCCATTTGTCCCTGGAAGACATTCTTTCTCAAATTCTTTGAATGGCTTGTCTTTGGCCCATCTGGATCAATGGGTGGGTCTCATAAGCAACCCTAGTCCTCTGGAAATTCACACTCATCCTCTAGCACTCTAAAGAGAAGCATTAGGATGAAAGCCACTGTTTAGTCTAAGCTGGCCTCTCAGCGAAGGGCCAGATTAGCTAGATGATTGGACCGTCTGGGATTTGTTGGACAGAGTCAAAGAGTTAGTTGTGGTTGGCCTAGAGGAAGCCTCCACCCCATCTCTCCACCCTCTTCCCCACAATTCCAAAACCACTTGCCTGGCTGTATCAGATCCAGGAATCCAAATGCCCAGGGAAGCAAGTAGAGAGCTGCTTCACTTTGCATCTGATTACCCAGCCACCTCTACAGGGTCCTACTGTAGTATCCTTGTGGGATTAGAGAGTATTTGGCCAGGGTGGTTTGGCCTACCAAGCCCTCCTGTTTGTATTTAAGGCCAGATAACTTTTCCACAGACACAAGTCACTCCTCTGTGAGGTCAAGAGGTAGATAGGGTCCATGGATGAATAGATTAATGTTAAGTAGACCCACAGACTGAGAAAGTTTTCTATTAGAACTGAGTAGCAGGGAACCCTAAGCCTGGTAAAACTGGAAATGAAAAGAAGGAAGAAAAGGATAGAGGGAGCAAGAGAGAGAAAGAGAGAGAGAGGGAGAGAGAGAGAGAGAGAGAGAGAGAGAGAGAGAGAGAGAGAGAGAG